>JAPXFY010001757.1:20000-25000 GCA_030674185.1 Monoplex corrugatus | reverse complement strand
TCGAACCCACAACCTTCCAGTCAGTAGTCTGTTGACTTAACCACTAACCACGGCTACTGTTTTTTTTTTTGTTCTGTTGTTTTTTTGTTTTTTTCTCGAAAATTTCGCCAGGAACAACTCTTTGTTGCCGAGGGATCTTTAACGTGCACTAAGCGCATGCTGCGCTCGGACTTCGGTTTATTTTGTCATCTGAAAGACAAGCACCAAGCCCACCACTCTGAAGTCTGGCGGAGGGAAGTGGGCGAGAACATTTCTTGTCCGACGGGGAATTGAACTAAGAAAGATCATACAGAGGACTAAACACAGGCAGAGCACACACTAGGAGGGTCATTAAGAACTGAAATACTTGTAGAACACACTGGGAAGTTTATCAAACAACTAAAGAAAGCCTGATCACTGTGGGAGTGTCACCAAGGACCTACAGACTAGCAGAGCACTGTTGGAGTGTCACCAAGGACCTACAGACTAGCAGAGCACTGTTGGAGTGTCACCAAGGACCTACAGACTAGCAGAGCACTGTTGGAGTGTCACCAAGGACCTACAGACTAGCAGGGCACTGTGGGAGTGTCATCAAGGACCTACAGACTAGCAGAGCACTGTGGGAGAGTCACCAAGGACCTACAGACTAGCAGAGCACTATTGGAGTGTCACCAAGGACCTACAGACTAGGAGGGCACTGTGGGAGTATCACCAAAGACCTACAGACTAGCAGAGCACTGTGGGAATGTCACCAAGGACCTACAGACTAGCACAGCACTGTGGGAGTGTCACCAAGGACCTACAGACTAGCAGAGCACTGTGGGAATGTCACCAAAGACCTACAGACTTGCAGAGCACTGTGGGAATGTCACCAAAGACCTACAGACTAGCACAGCACTGTGGGAGTGTCACCAAGGACCTAGAGACTAGCAGAGCACTGTGGGAGAGTCACCAAGGACCTAAAGACTAGCTCAGCACTCTGTGTCACCAAAAACCTAGCGACGGACACAGTACTCTTGGACAGTCACCAATGACCTCTGGGAGAGTCACCAAGGACCTCTGGGAGAGTCACCAAGGACCTAAAGAATAGCAGAGCACTCTTGGAGAGTGACCAATGACCTTTAGACTGGCAGAGCGCTTAGGTAAAGTCTTCAAGGACATGTAGACTAACAGCGCACTCTGGTCACCAGGGACCTGAAGACTGGCAGAAACCTCTGGGAGAGCCACTAAGGATCTAAGGACTGACAGAACCTCTGGGAGAGTCACCAGAGACCTAAAGACTGACACGACAACCTGGGAGAGCGGCCAAGGACCTAAAGACTGACAGAATATCTGGGGGAGTCACCAAGAACCTAAAGACTGACGGAACACCTGCGTGAGTCACCAAGGACCTAAAGACTGTTAGAACACTCTGGGAAAGTCACCGAAGAGCTAAAGACTGACAGAACATCTGGGAGAGTCACTGAGGACCTAAAGATTGACAGAACATCTGGGAGAGTCACCTAGGACCTACAGACTGACAGAACCCCATGGGAGAGCCGCTAAGGACCTAAAGACTGACAGAACACTCTGGGAGAGTCACCAAGGACCTACAGACTGACAGAACACTCTAGGAGAGTTACCAGGGGCCTAAAGACTGACAGAACACTCTGGGAGAGTCACCAAGGACCTACAGACTGACAGAACATTCCGGAAGAGTCATCAAGGACCTAAAGATTGACTGAACACTCTGGGAGAGTCACCAAGGACCTACAGACTAACAGAACACTCTGGGAGAGTCACCGAGGACCTACAGACTGACAGAACCCCATGGGAGAGCCGCCAAGGACCTAAAGACTGACAGAACACTCTGGGAGAGTCACCATGGACCTACAGACTGACAGAACATTCCGGGAGAGTCACCAAGGACCTACAGACTGACAGAACCCCATGGGAGAGCCGCCAAGGACCTAAAGATTGACTGAACACTCTGGGAGAGTCACCAAGGACCTACAGACTGACAGAACACTTTGGGATAGTCACCGAGGACCTCAAGATTGACAGAACATGTGGGAGAGTCACCAAGGGCCTAAAGACTGACAGAACACTCTGGGAGAGTCACCAAGGACCTACAGACTGATGGCACACTCTGGGAGAGTCACCAAGGACTTAAAGACTGGCAGAACACTCTGGGAGAGTCACCAAGGACTTAAAGACTGGCGGAACACTATAGGAGAGTCACCAATGACCTACAGACTGACAGGACACTCTAGGAGAGTTACCAAGGGCCTAAATACTGGTAGAACACATTAGGAGAGTCGCCCACCAAAGACCTAAAGACTGACAGAACACTCTGGGAGAGTCACCGAGGACCTCAAGATCGACAGAATATGTGGGAGAGTCACCAAGGACTTAAAGACTGGTGGAACACTCTAGGAGAGTCACCAATGACCTACAGACTGACAGAACACTCTAGGAGAGTTACCAGGGGCCTAAAGATAGGTAGAACACATTAGGAGAGTCACCCAGGACCTAAAGTCTGACAGAACACTCTGGGAGAGTCACCGAGGACCTCACAATTGACAGAATATGTGGGAGAGTCACCAAGGGCCTAAAGACTGACAGAACACACTGGGAGAGTCACCAAGGGCCTAAAGACTGACAGAACACACTGGGAGAGTCACCAAGAACCTAAAGACTGACAGAACACACTGGGAGAGTCACCAAGGACCTAAAGACTGACAGAACACACTGGGAGAGTCACCAAGAACCTAAAGACTGACAGAACACTCTGGGAGAGTCACCAAAGACCTAAAGACTGACAGAACACACTGGGAGAGTCACCAAGGACCTAAAGACTGACAGAACACACTGGGAGAGTCACCAAGAACCTAAAGACTGACAGAACACTCTGGGAGAGTCACCAAAGACCTAAAGACTGACAGAACACACTGGGAGAGTCACCAAGGACCTACAGATTGACAGAACCCCATGGGAGAGCCATCAAGGACCTAAAGACTAACAGAACACTCTGGGAGAGTCACCGAGGACCTACAGACTGACAGAACACTCTAGGAGAGTTACCAGGGGCCTAAAGACCGGTAGAACACTCTAGGAGAGTCACCCACCAAAACCTAAAGACTGACAGAACACTCTGGGAGAATCACCGAGGACCTCAAGATTGACAGAATATGTGGGAGAGTCACCAAGGGCCTAAAGACTGACAGAACACACTGGGAGAGTCACCAAGGGCCTAAAGACTGACAGCACACACTGGGAGAGTCACCAAGGACCTACAGACTGACGGAACACTCTAGGAGAGTCACCAAGGACCTAAAGACTGACAGAATAAAGCGTGTGACGTAAGCGCGTGTGTACGTGCGATGTGTGTTTGCGTCCATTGCACGTGACGCTTAGAGAGAGTGACGTATTTTCACGTATCCGTACACAAACTTACGCACTCACAAACGTACACGTACCGTATGTTGTAAGTGTACTCACGTTTGACTATATTGTAGAGATGTATTAATGCTTTGAGTATGCAATGAAGGATGGTAGCATTAAAAGAAAAAAAAGACAGAGAGAGAGAGAGAGAGAGTGTGTGTGTGTTTATGTATGTGTGTGTGTGTGTGTTTGCCACTGGTGTGTGTGTGTGTGTGTGTGTGTGTGTGTGTGTGTGTGTGTGTGTGTGTGTGTGTGTGTGTGTGTGTGTGTGTGTGTGTGTGTGTGTGTGTGTGCGTACGCGCTGCCTGTCTTTGAGGGAGGGGGGACAATTATAAAGAAACTTTTATGGTTACAAGTCTACGTAAAAATCGATTAGAATATTTTTCTTTTTGACATAATAAGCGTGACTGTCTTTTTATACATAATTTCATAGATGGATAGAATAGGCACGTTTGCTAGTTTCAGTTTCAGTTTCTCAAGATGACGTCTCCGAGCTCGGAATGAGTATTTGTGCTGTCGCCACTGGTGTCATGTGATGGTAGTGGTTGGGTTTGCCTCCCAAGTCTATCGTACCATAGACTATACCATTGGAAATAAGAGGGAAGCAGGGAGAATTTTAAATATCAACTAAGTAACATAACTCTTGAGAGTCACGGAGTTATCTCCCATGTAGAATTTCTCAAACCCAACACAGTTTGCGCTACCCACTTTATGCTTTGTGGCTGCGTCTATGCTAGCTGAATGGGTAGCGCAAACTGTGTTGGGTTTGAGAAATTCTACATGGGAGATAACTCCGTGACTCTCAAGAGTTATTTTACTTAGTTGGTACCATAGACTGCTGGAAAAACACATTTGCAGATATTTTGGCTTTTTGTCTTACAATAAGAAACGAAGATATTTATTCGAAACTTTGATTTTTGTTTTGTTATTGTTTTGCATTTGCTAACTGTACTTATTCATTTAGTTACTTGTCTATCATATGTAACGTATTTAATTTGTTATCGTTGATTTGTTGTTGGTTATTTTTTATTTTGTTTTGTTTTTGTTTTTTTAGGGGGTGTCCTATTTCTGTTGCTGGAAATAAGAACTATTCCATGCATTTTCCAAACCCTCAACATCTTTTTTTTTTTCTTGTCCCTCTCTTATACTTTTTCTTTTATCATCAAAAATAAAATTACACCCACCCACCCTAGTTTTGTCCCCTTTCTCTATACGCCTGCAGACCTCGCACACCTGCACCTCCGAACCAAATTACACAAATTAAGACGTTAAATCCTGGGGACTTTCAGAGACTAGATAAGTCGGGGCAGAAGGTCCGGAGTGTCCAGCCGGCCCGCCAGGTCATCAGGGGATGAAGACTTGGACCTCTTGTCTTTCTGCAGCAGGCGTGTCCAGACGGCCATGTAGGTGTGGTAACACTCGTACTCCGTCATGTCACTGGGGCAGGGGATGTTGTCCATGAGGGCCCGCTCTCCTCGGATCTGCCCGTCCTCCTTGTCTGTGAGACCAACAGGGATGAAGAAATAGACAAACAGATTTCTTTGTTTTATCATCATCATCATCATCGTCGTCGTCATCATCATCGTTTTATCATCACG
>JAPXFY010001757.1:0-15000 GCA_030674185.1 Monoplex corrugatus | reverse complement strand
TCACACACACACACACACACACACATACACACACACACACACACACACACACACACACACACACACACACACACTTTCACAGCAGTACGGGAGGTGGGAGGAGATACGGTGGCATAGGGGATCACGAGCATGACCTCGATGTATTCACAGTCAAAGAGACAGACAGACAGACTGACTGACAGACAGATAGACAGAGTCGACAGTAGTCTGTTTGAATCTACGGGGACGAAAATAAGTCACTACAGTAAGTATTAAGATCAGTTGCTTTTTATGGTATTCTTATGGCAGTTGACATTATGATACTAAACATGTAGGCACATTTGGACACATGGGCCTCACAAAAAGCTCGCATGCTAACAGCCTTTCGACTAACGGTGTAAGGGAAAGAACTCGTGTCTCTTTCAGCAGACCTTGATAGCAATAGTAGTAGTAAAGGGACAGGTACAAACCTAAGCCTCGCCGCATATATTATGTCCCCTGTTTAAAAAAGTGTTTTGTGGGGTTTGTATTTCGCATATACGTGATGAGATCTGATTGCGATCAATGATCAAAATAAAAAAACTGTTATTGTTTTATAAAGATTTGTAAACGTTTTTTTAAATTTAGATGGCATTGAGAATAGGATTGGCAGTGACTTCCAGAGGTCTGCAACTCTGTTACTAAAACGATGTTTATCTTTGTTAGTATTATAGCGTTTCATATGTTCTTTATCCTGCTGGTTCTCAGTCTCATGATATGTTCATATGGAGAAGAATGACTCAAAAGTAATGGATTCTAAGTTGTTAAATAATTTACAGGTTTCAGTGAGATCTCCTCTAATACAGCTGCCATTTAATAAGTATGAATTCCATACGTGATCTTATTCCGTCTCGATATCTTTCATCTTTACACACCTGCCCTTTAATGAGTGTAAATACCATAATCTTATCGTCTCTCGATAACTTTTATCTCTACACACCTGCCCTTTAATGAGTGTAAATACCGTAATCTTATTCTCTCTCGATAACTTTTATCTTTACATTCTTTGACTATTTCAACTGCTTTTCTCTGTACTCTTTTCACTGCTGATGACTGGCGTTTGAGATGTCGGTACCTTAAAATATTTCCATATTTCAGGTGTGGTTGAACCACTGACTTACATAAAAGTGAAAATAATAATCAGTTGAATAATTACAGTATTTATATGGCGCCAGATCTCCACAATTCAAATCAAGGTGCACCCACACACCAGACATACGCATGCCACCAATGCAGACCACCTAACGACACTCGAAACACACACACACACACACACACACACACACACACACACACACACACACACACACACACACACACACACACACACACACAAAAAACACACACACACACACACACACACACACACACACACACACACACACACACACACACACAACACACACACACACACACACTGATGGAAAGAGGCAGTTTCAGAATTCATTGTCGGGAAAAGAGGTGGGTCTAATGGATTTAAAAACACAAAAGGTGGGTGATAGACGAAGGGAGAATGGAAGTTTATTCCAGGCAGATGTTCCCGAAACAGCAAAACAACGCTGGCCGACAGTTGATAGTTTAAATCTAGGAACCTAAAGGAAAAATGTATCTGAAGCTGAGCGCAAGGTGCGAGTTGGTGTCTAAATATTGATGTTGTCACAAAGGTGCGATGGGGCAGACTGGTGAAAAAATTGTAACACAAGATACCCAGCTTATTATATTCAGTTCTGTTCGAAACAGACAATCAATGCAGACAGCGAAGGAGAGGACTGATATCTCAAACTGCCAGATCTTGCTACTATCATCTCCATCGTATAAGCCTGATCAGAAAGTATCTCTCTGTCGAAACAACTGCAAAACTCGTTCTCTCCTTCATAATGTCTCGCATTGACTATTGCAATTCACTCCTGTCTGGTCTTTCTGCCTCCACCATTCACATCCTACAGCACATTCAAAACAATGCTGCACGCGTTGTACTCAACAAGAAAAAAGCTGACCACATCTCCCCTCTCCTGGCACAACTTCACTGGCTCCCTGTATCAAAGCGCATATAGTACAAACTAGACACCATCTGCTATAAAAGCCTCATTAACGCAGCCCCCGATTACATGTCAAGCCTACTTGAGATCTATGTTCCCTCACATACCCTCCGCTCTGCCTCCGATCCTCTCACTTTTCGCTTTCTACACGCTAAGCTCAATACCTGTGGTCCACGAGCCTTCTGTTTCTGGTCCACTCTCCTGGAACAAACTTCCTGTCTCAGTCCGTCAGCAACCTCCTTTTGTCTCCTTCAAGTCCGCTCTCAAAACTCACCTTTTCTCCTCTGCATAAAATCCTGACCTCACTCAACCCACACTGCAGCCTGTCTCCACTCGGTGTGGAATCACATTGTAATATATATTTGTATATAATATGTTCTCTATAATTTTCCATTGCTTTTCTTCTTTTCCCCCATTTATAGCCATGTGTATGTGTGTGTGCGCGTGTGTGTGTGCATGCGTGCGTATGTGTATGTTCAGCATTTAGATTTGATTTCTATCAAGATTTTGCGCTATATGAATATTGTAATTATTATTATTATTATTATCAGACTTCTTCTTTCTGAGGACAAGACGAGCAGCTGTGTTTTGTATGCGTTGCAGACAGAAGAGAGAAGAAGCTGGTAGTCCAGAAAGGAAAGCATTACAGAAATCAAGATGAGACAAAAAAGAAGAGATGTCATAAGCTTAGATGCAGCCTCATCCGAAAGATATCTTCGAATGTAATCAATGCGCCGAATCTAATACGAGTAGTAGTTCGACTGGCAGGTCTGCGTTGGAAACTTCTGCACACTATCAAACACTATCAAAAAACAGACACAGAATTGCGACAGCTCAGAGCCCACCAGCCAAGCGTCAAGGGAGATCACTTTCATTAAAAATGTCTCCTCAAGGTGTAAGTGTTCGTTTAATAATTCGTAATATCTGGTTTGCTTTGTTCGTTAACTTTTGAGTTTGTGTGTCAAATGTTAACAAACTGTCGAAAGGTTTTGCGCTCACAGTTTCATAAGCTTTGCATTTGCGAACATGGTGTCAAGTAAGAAGTGGATGAAGGTTGAAAATATGAAAAAAAAAAAATTAACACAGCACAACATCCCGGGAAGCAAGCTCCTAAGCGCTCTCTGCTTTACGAAAATGTTACATAATATATGAATAAATATAATAAATAGATGAATGAATAAATAAACAAATAAATAAAAAGAACAACCAAAAGGTCATAAACAAAACCAGTCACGTGCGAATGTCATAGAAAAATAATTCATCAGAAAAAAAGCGCACGCATACACGTACCAAAATGCACTTGCATGTGAACGTGCCCATGCGTACACACACACACACACTCACACACACACACACACACACACACACACACACACACACACACATACACACACACACACACACACTCACTCACTCTCTCTCTCTCTCTCTCTCACTCCTCTGTGTGTGTATCTCTCTCACACACATACAGAGGCACACTCGCATACACGCACTAACACAGATACTCAAGGACCCATACACAAACATACGCAACCCACACACGGAGAAAAATGCATTTATCCTGATGCAAGGCATGCAAACAGATTAATAAAACATAAAGAATATTTCCTCACTCAACCAGTCATACAAGTACACTACATAGAGTATGGTGAAGTGGACATAATTGAAACAACAGCAGTCAGCCATCCCCAAATGTTTTACCTACTGGAAAAATGAGCAGACCCTGAAGAGGAGAAAATCCATACACCATAAGAAAGTCCCGATGCTGTACAAAAAAATGTCCAGATGCCATGATAACAGTCGCTATGTCTTCGCCCATTAAATTGTTTCGTGAAATGTTCTGAGTTGATCTCGGTGAATTTTTTTTATAAGCGATGTTCCTGTGGTGCTCGGAATAAGTTCTACATGCATTGACGCCACAAATGCCATAATTAAGGTAATAGATGAGCAGACGCTCTAAGAGAATTAACTCTGATACACAGGACCTACGGCACGCCAGGAATCTTGAGAAGGTAAACATCAATTAACATATGTAACGGTCACCCCCAAGTTCAGTCTCAACTATAGCAATACTTCATGGGGTAGAGATGGGATCAGAACCCATGTTTCCAAAAAGACTTCATGGTGGCACCTGTCTTTAGAGAATCGCATCGCTTGGAGCAAAATGGCAGAAGAAGCAGCAAGGAACGACGAATACAATCAACGTCCGACAGAATTAAGTCTCCCAGCTCCAAACCTTTCCATGACACGGTACCAGCTGGCCAAATGGAAACGTTTCAAAACCTTCGTTACAAAACTACTTCAGATCTTTTGAGTAAAACTGGAAAGGAACATGAACACGTTCGTATATCTTTGTATTCAATGAGTGATGTAGCAGACGATATGATGTCAGCCTTGAACATCATTGAAGAAACTGCTCAACCTGACAATCTTGTGGCTGCTTTTGACCATTATTTTGGTGCAAGGGAAAACACGATTGCAATGAGAGCCAATTTCAACGATAGGATTCAAAAGCCTGGAAAAGCAGTCGAAAGTTTCGTTGAAGATCTATTCAGATTAGCTGAAGATTGTGAATACGGCGGATCACAGAAAGAAGTGATGAGAGACGGGTACTAGTTGGTGTTCAAGACGATGCTTCTCCAACGACCTCCAAGCCAAAGCTGACTTGACTCTAGGATCAAGCAATTCTGATCAGCAGACAGGCAGATGAGAGTGAGGAAAGACAGTCAATGATTAGACATGATACAGTTTCAGTTTCAGTTTCTGAAGATGACGTTTCCGCAGTCGGAATAAATTCCCATGTGATGGAAAAGATCCAGAATGATCACGGCTTAAGCCTTAAGCCTTAAGCCTGGACATAAACCCATGAGCTGGCCAGGTCCTGAGGTCGATAGTTCTATAACCCTGGGGTCGTAGGGAAGAAAGGTGGCACAGACCTCAACTTTTCCCGGGGCCAGCACCACGAAGGCGGCGCCCATCCCCTCTCCCTCGCTTCAAATTCATATTCTTTTCACTTTTTTTTTTAAACCAAGACTTCAGAATGGCAAGAAGGTTAATTGGTTTTCAAGGGGTGGGACCTGGGAAATCAACCTATCTCTCCAATGTTTTATACCAAGGCAGCCGGGAAATGCTCTGCTCTTCACGATTTTCAACTGACGTGGGATCTTTAGCGTGCGCAGCCAGAAGGCACACGGGTCCAACTCGTTTTTCGTCTCCTTCCGAAGGACTAGACGTAAAGTTCGATTTTCCGGTCAAACTGAGGAGAAAAGTCGAGGCCTCTACAGGGAACGAACCCTGGAACCTCGAGTATAGTTATTGGCAGGCGAACGTCTGAACCATTCTGCCACTCTTCTCCCTTAGAGACGATACAAACGTCAGTGCTGCTAAGCAACAGTCACAGTATGGTCGCCCTTAGTTTGCTGGACACACTGAAACCGAAGCAAATTACAGTCTTGTGGATAGTGTGGAAAAGAATATAAGTCGAGAGATGAATACCCTGCGCGAACAGCACTTTGTTCACCATGACACAACAAAGGACATTATCAGGCGATCTGTAGCACGCTACACACAACAATGGACATTATCAGGCGATCTGTCACACGCTACACACAACAAAGGACATTATCAGGCGATCTGTCGCACACAACACACAACAAAGGACATTATCAGGCGATCTGTCACACACAACACACAACAAAGGACATTATCAGGCGATCTGTCACACACAACACACAACAAAGGACATTATCAGGCGATCTGTCACACGTTACACACAACAATGGACATTATCAGGCGATCTGTCGCACACAACACACAACAATGGACATTATCAGGCGATCTGTCGCACGCTACACACAACAATGGACATTATCAGGCGATCTGTCACACGCTACACACAACAATGGACATTATCAGGCGATCTGTCACACACAACACACAACAAAGGACATTATCAGGCGATCTGTCGCACACAACACACAACAAAGAACATTATCAGGCGATCTGTCACACGCGCGATCTGTCACACGTTACACACAACAAAGACATTATCAGGCGATCTGTCACACGTACACACAACAAAGGACATTATCAGGCGATCTCTGTACACGTTACACACAACAATGACATTATCAGGCGATCTGTCACACGCTACACACAACAATGAACATTATCAGGCGATCTGTAGCACGCTACACACAACAATGACATTATCAGGCGATCTGTAGCACGTACACACAACAATGAACATTATCAGGCGATCTGTACACGTACACACAAAAATGACATTATCAGGCGATCTGTCACACGCTACACACAACAATGAACATTATCAGGCGATCTGTAGCACGCTACACACAACAATGAACATTATCAGGCGATCTGTCACACGCTACACACAACAAAGAACATTATCAGGCGATCTGTAGCACGTTACACACAACAATGGACATTATCAGGCGATCTGTACACGTTACACACAACAAAGAACATTATCAGGCGATCTGTCACACGTTACACACAACAAAGAACATTATCAGGCGATCTGTCACACGCTACACACAACAATGAACATTATCAGGCGATCTACACTACACAAACAAAGGACATTATCAGCGATCTGTAGCACGTACACACAACAATGGACATTATCAGGCGATCTGTCACACGCTACACACAACAATGAACATTATCAGGCGATCTGTAGCACGCTACACACAACAATGGACATTATCAGGCGATCTGTCACACGCTACACACAACAAAGAACATTATCAGGCGATCTGTAGCACGTTACACACAACAATGGACATTATCAGGCGATCTGTCACACGTTACACACAACAAAGAACATTATCAGGCGATCTGTCACACGTTACACACAACAAAGAACATTATCAGGCGATCTGTCACACGCTACACACAACAATGGACATTATCAGGCGATCTGTAGCACGTTACACACAACAAAGGACATTATCAGGCGATCTGTCACACGTTACACACAACAATGGACATTATCAGGCGATCTGTCACACGTTACACACAACAAAGAACATTATCAGGCGATCTGTAGCACGTTACACACAACATGGACATTATCAGACGATCTGTAGCACGTTACACACAACAAAAGACATTATCAGCGATCTGTAACACGTACAACAACAAGACATTATCAGGCGATCTGTCACACGTTACACACAACAAAGAACATTATCAGGCGATCTGTAGCACGCTACACACAACAATGGACATTATCAGGCGATCTGTAGCACGTTACACACAACAAAGAATATTATCAGGCGATCTGTAGCACGCTACACACAACAATGGACATTATCAGGCGATCTGTCACACGCTACACACAACAATGGATATTATCAGGCGATCTGTAGCACGTTACACACAACAAAGAACATTATCAGGCGATCTGTCACACGCTACACACAACAATGGACATTATCAGGCGATCTGTCACACGCTACACACAACATAGGACATTATCAGGCGATCTGTCACACGCTACACACAACAAAGACATTATCAGGCGATCTGTAGCACGTTACACACAACAATGGACATTATCAGGCGATCTGTAGCACGCTACACACAACAAAGGACATTATCAGGCGATCTGTCACACGCTACACACAACAATGGACATTATCAGGCGATCTGTCACACGTTACACACAACAATGGATATTATCAGGCGATCTGTCACACGTTACACACAACAATGGACATTATCAGGCGATCTGTCACACGTTACACACAACAATGGACATTATCAGGCGATCTGTCACACACTACACACAACAAAGGACATTATCAGGCGATCTGTAGCACGCTACACACAACAATGGACATTATCAGGCGATCTGTAGCACGCTACACACAACAATGGACATTATCAGGCGATCTGTCACACGCTACACACAACAAAGGACATTATCAGGCGATCTGTAGCACGCTACACACAACAATGGACATTATCAGGCGATCTGTAGCACGCTACACACAACAATGGACATTATCAGGCGATCTGTAGCACGCTACACACAACAAAGAACATTATCAGGCGATCTGTAGCACGCTACACACAACAAAGGACATTATCAGGCGATCTGTCACACGTTACACACAACAAAAGACATTATCAGGCGATCTGTAGCACGCTACACACAACAAAGAACATTATCAGGCGATCTGTCGCACGTTACACACAACAAAGAACATTATCAGGCGATCTGTAGCACGCTACACACAACAAAGGACATTATCAGGCGATCTGTCACACGTACACACAACAAAGAACATTATCAGGCGATCTGTCACACGCTACACACAACAAAGAACATTATCAGGCGATCTGTCACACGCTACACACAACAAAGAACATTATCAGGCGATCTGTAGCACGTTACACACAACAATGGACATTATCAGGCGATCTGTAGCACGCTACACACAACAAAGAACATTATCAGGCGATCTGTCACACGCTACACACAACAAAGAACATTATCAGGCGATCTGTCACACGTTACACACAACAATGGACATTATCAGGCGATCTGTCACACGTTACACACAACAAAGAACATTATCAGGCGATCTGTCACACGCTACACACAACAAAGAACATTATCAGGCGATCTGTCACACGCTACACACAACAAAGGACATTATCAGGCGATCTGTAGCACGCTACACACAACAATGGACATTATCAGGCGATCTGTCACACGCTACACACAACAATGGACATTATCAGGCGATCTGTCACACGCTACACACAACAATGGACATTATCAGGCGATCTGTCACACGCTACACACAACAATGGACATTATCAGGCGATCTGTCACACGCAACACACAACAAAAGACATTATCAGGCGATCTGTCACACGTTACACACAACAAAGAACATTATCAGGCGATCTGTCACACGCTACACACAACAAAGGACATTATCAGGCGATCTGTCACACGCTACACACAACAAAAGACAGTATCAGGCGATCTGTCACACGTTACACACAACAAAGAACATTATCAGGCGATCTGTCATACACTACACACAACAAAGAACATTATCAGGCGATCTGTCACACGCTACACACAACAAAGAACATTATCAGGCGATCTGTCACACACTACACACAACAAAGAACATTATCAGGCGATCTGTCACACGCTACACACAACAAAGGACATTATCAGGCGATCTGTCACACGCTACACACAACAAAGAACATTATCAGGCGATCTGTCACACGCTACACACAACAAAGAACATTATCAGGCGATCTGTCACACGCTACACACAACAAAGAACATTATCAGGCGATCTGTCACACGCTACACACAACAAAGAACATTATCAGGCGATCTGTAGCACGCTACACACAACATAGGACATTATCAGGCGATCTGTCACACGTTACACACGACAAAGGACATTATCAGGCGATCTGTCACACGTTACACACAACAAAGGACATTATCAGGCGATCTGTCACACGCTACACACAACAAAGAACATTATCAGGCGATCTGTCACACGTTACACACAACAAAGGACATTATCAGGCGATCTGTCACACGTTACACACAACAAAGAACATTATCAGGCGATCTGTAGCACGCTACACACAACAAAGGACATTATCAGGTGATCTGTAGCACGCTACACACAACATAGGACATTATCAGGCGATCTGTAGCACGCTACACACAACATAGGACATTATCAGGCGATCTGTAGCACGCTACACACAACAAAGGACATTATCAGGCGATCTGTAGCACGCTACACACAACAAACGTGCATGATGCAGACCAGGATCAGTTCATGAGTCATCAGAGAAAAAAGACACTGCACAAGAGGAAGAAGTCCCAGGTCATAGTTTACATCTGTAGGACAATGACTGGTGAACACACCACCCTGCCTTATTAACATGGTGCTCTGACCAGTTGAACAAACGGCCCTCTACCGATGACTTTCCGAAAGTGGAGAGAGAGAGAGAGAGAGAGAGAGAGAGAGAGAGAGAGAGAGAGAGAGAAAGAGAGAGAGAGACAGACAGACAGACAGACAGACAGACAGACAGACAGAGACAGAGACAGAGACAGAGAGAGACAGAAAGAGAGAGAAACTGAAACTGAAACTGAAACTGAAACTGTTTATTGTCATTACCCGAAAAGGTCTTTTGACAAGGGGGATAACAATTTTCCAGTAGTGCGACACATAATCCACTCTTTGTATGTGCGCAAATTCTTCACACATAATCAAAAAAAATATCGAACATCCATTCCTTGAACAGTCGAACATATTCAAATCATATATAATGAACAATCATCCATTTTACCACTACTACATAATGCAAAGAAAACAACAACAAAAAATATCAAAACAGTGTTCCCACATTCAGGCCAATAATTTGTCTAGGTTTAGACAAACCAAAATCTTTTTCACACACCCACACCCACACACACTCACACGCATCCATATACGCTCACACGCTGGCGCGCGCTCGTGCGCACACACACACACATCAAAACTGTAATATGATGAAACATCTGGGCTAGACCACCCAAACCTTACATTTAGTGATAATAATATAATCTTCACATAACTGCCCCAAAATACTCTGTTAACAAGGGACATCACTATGCCTTTTATTTGTTTTTTGGTTTGTTTGTTTTTTTGTTTTTGTTAACATGTATAGTAGACCCTTAAGTGTCTATATACCCTTTCAATATTCACTTCTAACATATTCTACAAATATACCATTATTTTCATATTATTAGCTACTCTTAAATTATCGGCAAACAAAGCAAAATAAAGCAAATGAAAACAGCTCTTTACAAAACAGAGTCTATAATAAAGCGGCTTCTTTTGGAGTTAACGTGATATAGCCCACATCAGTCAAAAGAGATTAAATTAATCCCAGTATGATATTGTCTAGCACTATTGTCGGGCTTGTAAGTGTTTATGTCTTATTTTTTGTGCTTCCGCAATGTATAGTGCCACTGATTTGATTATGACTTCGTCATCAGATGACAAAATAGATACAACATCTTGTCTTTTGGCCATGTCGGATTCAAAAACTTTGCATTTTCCACGTATTGTGTCAAAAATTTGGCATTGGAATAAAAAGTGTTTTTCATTATCGACATTGTTTCCACATAAGGGGCAAGGATATACTGTGGACGTCCCAGGTTGAAACCAATTTTTATTTGCATTGAAACCAAGTGTTCTTAATCTAAATCTTGCGTAATTAGTTCTTTGCCATTTATCCGTAACAACACTGAGATATTTTTCGGTTTGAAAAACATCTTTAAATGAGAAGAACCAACTATATTTTTCTTTGTTTTCCATATCTGAGTGCCAATTTTGTTTAAACGAACAAATAAGCCTGTCTTTAAATTCATTAATAAACTGACACTCATTTCCTACTCCCTAGTACAACCACACGATTCCAAACCCAAGTTCTGATAAAGCCTTTTTTACCTGATAGGCCCAGTTCTGTTTTCCTATTTCCATTTGAGTAACCATCATTTCATATGCCTGTTTACATAACCGAGATTGTGGAAGCCTTAACAATTTCAACCAGTATTTAATACTCTTCACAAAGGTTCTAATGTATAAAGGATATCTTCCAGTTTCTCCATATAAAACAGTATTAGAAGAGTGAATTGGTACAGCCAAAAAACGTTTTATAGCATATGTATGCACTTTTTCCATATGTGGATTTACAGTAAGACCCCATACTTCAGCTGCATATGTAAGTAAAGGTTCTATCTGTGTATCAAACATTTTCCAATATAAATTACAATCAATAGAATTGAGCTTCCGTAAGGATTTTAGAATTTCAATAACACCTTTTTTCCCTTTATTACAAGATTCTTCCCATGCATAATTTAAACTTAATTTTGTCGAAAATATTATTCCTAAGTATTTATAAGAATTAACAACTTTAACCTCGTTAATCCAAGAGAGAGAGAGAGAGAGAGAGAGAGAGAGAGAGAGAGAGAGAGTGTGTGTGTGTGTGTGTGTGTGTGTGTGTGTGTGTGTGTGTGTGTGTGTGTGTGTGTGTGTGTGTGTGTGTGTGTGGTTGGTGTGGTTGTGTGTGTGTGTGTGTGGAAGTGTGTGTGTGTATGATTGCGCGTGTGTATGTGTGTGTGTGTGTGTGTGTGTGTGTGTGGTGTGTGTGTGTGTGTGTGTGTTTGTGTGTGTGTTGTGTGTGGATGTGTGTTTGTGCGTGTGTATGAGTGCGCGTGGTGTATGTGTGTGTTTGTGTGTGTTTGTGTGTGTGTGTGGAATGTGTGTGTGTGAGTATGTGTGTGCGTGTGTGTGTGAGTGTGTGTGTGCGTGTGTGTGTGTATGTGTTTGTGTGTGCGTGCGTGTGCGTGTGCGTGTGTGTGTGTATGTGTGTTTGTGTGTTCGTGTGTGTGTTTGTGTGTTCGTATGTGTTTTGTGTGTGTGTGTGTGAGTGTGTGTGTGTGTGTGTGTGTGTTTGTTTGCTCGTACCGTATTGTGTGTGTGTGTGTGTGTGTGTGTGAGTGTGTGTGTGTGTGTACATATATGTGTGTGTGTGTGTGCGTGTGTGTGTGTGTGTGTGTGTGTGTGTGTGTGTGTGTGTGTGTGTGTGTGTGTGTGTGTGTGTGTGTGTGTGTGTGTGTGTGTGTGAAATTTGATCGGGATCAGTTGATAAACCCTCTGAAGCAGAGATCAACATCACAACAGACATAAAAGGCCACAGAATCTGAAACCAGACAAAACACGAAAGAAGAATACAAACACGTATTTAATACAACAAGACAAGACAGGCGCAAATTTTCGGCCAACTGGCCTTTGTCGAGCGTAAGATTACAAACAAACAAACACCAGATACAAAAATTTTGAGAAAAAGACTGAATCTTCCCTATTGCTGTGTCCACACTGTCTTGTTTTGTTGTATCAAATACGCGTTCATATTCTACTTTCGTGTTTTTTTTTCCTTCTTTTTTCTTCTTCTGGTTCCTGTTCGCTTGAACGCAGGCAGTCATACTTGTTTTGGATTTCACAGAATCTGAGACAAAATCTGTGACCCTCCACCACGAAATCAGTCTTAACTTGCTTTTTGGGCATTTTGAGATATACATATCACTGGAAAGCGTACATTCTGCTGGTACTTGAATGAAGCTTGTACTAAAAAAAATGTAGAAGTTATGTATGTTTATAGTCATTAAGTTGTATGACGGCCATTTTGAGAAAACAGCCTCTAAAGTTTTTGTGCTCTCCTACACATTTTCCTTAAATTTCTTTTAGTGGCTTTGACCCAGTTTGTTTCTAATTTTCACTGTCATTATCTGAAAGCTGCACCAAAGAGCTTTCCATCAGTATATTACATGTGCGGGTACTGTACAGGTTACGGTTCATAATAAGAGACAAAAATAGGTACTTTTGGTAGGAAATTGCATTCTTTCTGCTGCGATCAGTGCATTAAAACACCATTTTAAATCGATTAATAATATTTTTTCAAGAAAAAAATTTCTGTGGGGATAGATTATATATAGTCTACAGAAATCAATTCTGAGAAAAAGTCAAAACACCCAAGACAGACCCTCAGTCACATTTTCAGCTCCTAGTGCTGTTTGACTGACTGCGAGTTAAGACTGATTTCGTGGTGGGAGGTCACATTTTTACAATGTCATGATGATGAAAATGAAGATGACGGTGATGCTGTAGTGTTTCCATTTCCCATTGAGACAGCGTGGCAGGCTTTTTGCTCTACGTTACCTTTTTCAGTACATCGTGACGTCGACCAGGCCTGAGAGATACAGACATCTGCGGTTCTGGTCAGAATATTTGAACATCCTAGATGAGAGCATCCGTTGAGTGGATGACACTCGACGTAGTGGTTCCAGTCTTCCTAACGAATCCATAGCACTCTCAGTGTAGAGTAAGAGGCGCTCGCGGTGGGAAAAACCGACAATAAGATCTTAACTGATAGGAATTCGAACTCATGCCTTCACGGTCAGTAGTCTTGAGCTGACCATTTGGTCAGGTTGACTTGTAATAATGGATCCTATTCCTTTGGACCTGACAGAGCTGGGGCAATGAAGTCGATTGGATATGTGGGCTAGTGTGTATCACAATCGGTTGACAAATAACCGAGAAATCTTTGCTGACACTCTCTGGAACCAGAAAAAAAACACCACGAAACGCGGGCAGTCACACTTTTTTTGGATGACATTTTCCGACACGTTTTGCTTAGTTGTGACCTTAACCTTTCTCTGATGTCAACAACATTTGCACACCAGTACACCAGAATGCTTGTTCAACGACATACATTTTTTTCAAAATTTAGTCAGAAATCTTACGTTTAATAGCATCATAAAAGATATTCAATCTTCGTGTAAATATTGTTTCGCGTTTTTGGCCAGTCGGCGCCGTACTAAGGTAGTACCTAGTAAAAGGAACTGATGAATACCATTTGATAGAAATTTATCCACTAACACTTGGAAATCTTTACTAATACATTTCGTTCACACACACACACACACACATACACACACACACACACACACACACCACACACACACACACACACACACACACACAACACACACACACACATACACACACACAGAGTCACACAAACACACAGAGTCACACACACACACACAGAGTCACACACACACAATCACACACACACACAGTCACACACAGTCACACAAACACACACACACACACACACACACAGTGACACACACACACAGATCACACACACACACACACACACACACCACACACACACACACCACACACACACACACACCACACACACACACACACACACACACACACACACCACGCGTATAAATTAATCTCCCTTTCAAATGGCGATTGAAAAAAACAACACTTTGAAACAAAGAATACATACTAACTGA
>JAPXFY010001756.1:25000-27500 GCA_030674185.1 Monoplex corrugatus | reverse complement strand
TCAGGCATGCAGGTTGAGAGTAAGTGCCATTAATGAGAACAGTTTGTTTTCTGTTTGACAGATATGAAGTGAACCAGGAGAGAGCAATGTCAGAGATGCCAAAAGTATGATGAAGTCTAGAAAGGAGAATCCCATGATCAATGGTTTCAAAGGCTGCAGACAGATCAAGGAGTGTGAGGAGAGAGACTTTGCCAGTATCAGTTGCAAGGAGGAGATTGTTGAGAATGTGCAGCAGGGCAGTTTCAGTGCTATGGCACTGGCGGTAGGCTGACTGGAAAGGATTGAGAAGATTATTGGCAGACAGGTGAGAGTTCAGCTGGTTGAGGACAACTTTTTCGATGAGTTTTGACAAGAAAGAGAGATTAGAGATAGGCCGGTAATTTTTCAGTTCATTTGGGTCTAAATTGTATTTCTTGAGGAGAGGGTGCACAATAGCAGACTTGAAAGAATCTGGGACAGTTCCAGTTTGAAGAGAAGTGTTGATGATGTCAGTGATGAATGGGAGGAGAGTAGGGAGACAGTCAGAGTAGAGAGAACCTGGAAGAGGATCCAGTTCGCAGGTTTTGAACGACATGGATCTGATTGTGTTGAGAATTTCTTCTTGTAAGACTGGGGTAAAAGTAGTAAGAGGTGTGCCAGAGAAGGAAGGGTCAGGTGGGCATGGTTGACAGGGTGTCCTGTCAAGCCTGTCACGAAGAGTTTGTATTTTGGTGGTGAAATACTTGGAGAATACAGATGGGAGTTCTTCATTTGTGTGGTTTGTTGGGAGAGGTAAATCTTTTCGTGTGCCAAGGAGATGATTCATGGTTGTAAAGAGTTCTCTTGAAGAAGAGGCATTCAGGATTTTGGTTTGGAAATAGCTTGTTTTTGCAGATGCAATGAGGGTGGATACTTTTGTTTTAGAGGCTTGGAAAAGTTGCCTATGTACAGTGAGTTTGGATTTGCGCCAGCGGCGCTCTGCTCTGTGGTGGGCACGTTTTGCACAGGCAATCTCATGAGTGAGCCAGGGGGTAGGGGGGCGGTCAGGTAAAAGACGGGTTGTGGCTGGAGCATGAGTGTCCAGAAGATGGTGGAGAGTAGTATAGAATTCATCGGCAAGGTTGTGTGACTTTTCAGAAAGGAGGCAGGAGGTATCAGATGAAAATGTGGAGAGGTCAATAGATTTGAGATTGCGTCGAGTCACTGTGCGCGTGGTACGGGAAGGAGGAGAAATGTCAAGAGAACAGAGAATTGCAGAGTGGTCAGATGGAAGGGCTGAAGTTAGACGGGTAGAAAGAACTAAGCAGTTGTCAGTAGCTGAATTGTGGTGATCACGAGAAATGATCCAGTCAAGAATGTGACCTTTTTGATGGGTTGGTTCAGAAATATGTTGTGTCATATTGTGATTGGACAGAGAGTTGATGATATGTCTTGTGTCATAATGGTGAGTGTTGTCGTAGTGGACATTGATGTCACCTAGAATGATGAGATTTCCAGGTATGAGGCAGTAGTAATCAATTAGTTGGTCAAAGTCAGAGAGAAACATGCTCTTTTGTGCAAATACCAGATAAAAATCCTTGGGTTTATGCTTTCTTTTTCTCAAGCTTGTAGTGTAGTGTAGTGTAGTGTAGTGTAGTGTAGTGTAGTGTAGTGTAGTTCAGCATAGCATAACATAGTGTAGTGCAGTGTAGTGTAGTATAGCATAGTGTAGTGTAGCGTAGTGTAGTGTAGTGTAGTGTAGTGTAGCATAGTGTAGTGTAGTGTAGTGTAGTGTAGTGTAGCATAGTGTATGTAGTGTAGTGTAGTGTAGTGTAGTGTAGTGTAGTGTAGCATAGTGTAGTGTAAACTTATTGCATTGTATTGTGTTGTGTTGCACTGTGTTGTGTTGTGTTGTGTTCGTTGCATTGTATTGCATTGCATTGTATTGTATTGTATTGTATTGTAGTGTAGTGTTGTATAGTGTGGTGTAGTGAAGTGTAGTGTAGTTGTAGTGTAGTGTAGTGTAGTGTAGTTTTGTATAGTGTTGTGTAGTGAAGTGTAGTGTAGTGTAGTGAAGTGTAGTGTGGTGTAGTGTAGTGTAGTGTAGTGTAGTGTAGTTTTGTATAGTGTGTGTAGTGTAGTGTAGTGTAGTGAAGTGTAGTGTAGTTGTAGTGTAGTGTAGTGTAGTGTAGTGTAGTGTAGTGTAGTGTAGTGTAGTAGTAGTGTGTGTAGTGTTGTGTGTGTGTAGTGTAGTGTTAGTGTAGTTGTATGTAGTGTAGTGTTGTAGTGTAGTGTGTAGTAGTGTAGTGTAGTGTAGTGTGTTAGTGTAGTGTTAGTGTAGTGTAGTGAGTGTAGTTATGTAGGTGTGTAGTGTAGTGTAGTGTAGTGTAGTGTGTTGATAGTGTGTGTAGTGTAGGTGTAGTGTAGTGTAGTGTAGTGTTGTTGTGTAGTGTGTGTGTAGTGTAGTGTAGGTAGTGTAGTGTGTGAGTGTGGTGTAGTGTAGTGTAGTGTAGTGTAGTGTAGTGTAGTGTAGCGTAGTGTG
>JAPXFY010001756.1:0-20000 GCA_030674185.1 Monoplex corrugatus | reverse complement strand
ATCATCATCATTAGGTGTCTTGCCGCCTTCAGCACATTGTAAAACATACGCCCTGTAATAGATAGTACGTCATCATCATTCATTAGGTGTCTTGCCACCTTCAGCACATTGTAAAACATACGCCCTGTAATAGATAGTACGTCGTATCATCATCATGGTGTCTTGCCGCCTTCAGCACATTGTAAAACATACGCCCTGTAATAGATAGTACGTCATCATCATCATCATTAGGTGTCTTGCCGCCTTCAGCACATTGTAAAACATACGCCCTGTAATAGATAGTACGTCTCATCATCATTAGGTGTCTTGCCGCCTTCAGCACATTGTAAAACATACGCCCTGTAATAGATAGTACGTCATCATCATCAGGTGTCTTGCCGCCTTCAGCACATTGTAAAACATTACGCCCTGTAATAGATAGTACGTCGTCATCATCATCATTAGGTGTCTTGCCGCCTTCAGCACATTGTAAAACATACGCCCTGTAATAGATAGTACGTCATCATCATCATTAGGTGTCTTGCCGCCTTCAGCACATTGTAAAACATACGCCCTGTAATAGATAGTACGTCATCATTCATCATCAGGTGTCTTGCCGCCTTCAGCACATTGTAAAACATACGCCCTGTAATAGATAGTACGTCATCATCATCATCATCAGGTGTCTTGCCGCCTTCAGCACATTGTAAAACATACGCCACTGTAATAGATAGTACGTCTCATCAATCATTAGGTGTCTTGCCGCCTTCAGCACATTGTAAAACATACGCCCTGTAATAGATAGTACGTCATCATCATCATTAGGTGTCTTGCCGCCTTCAGCACATTGTAAAACATACGCCCTGTAATAGATAGTACGTCATCATCATCATTAGGTGTCTTGCCGCCTTCAGCACATTGTAAAACATACGCCCTGTAATAGATAGTACGTCAGTCATCATCAATCACAGGTGTCTTGCCGCCTTCAGCACATTGTAAAACATACGCCTGTAATAGATAGTACGTCTATCTCATCATCATTGGTGTCTTGCCGCCTTCAGCACATTGTAAAACATACGCCCTGTAATAGATAGTACGTCATCATTCATCATTAGGTGTCTTGCCGCCTTCAGCACATTGTAAAACATACGCCCTGTAATAGATAGTACGTCATCATCATCATTAGGTGTCTTGCCGCCTTCAGCACATTGTAAAACATACGCCCTGTAATAGATAGTACGTCATCATCATCATTAGGTGTCTTGCCGCCTTCAGCACATTGTAAAACATACGCCCTGTAATAGATAGTACGTCTCATCATCATCATTAGGTGTCTTGCCGCCTTCAGCACATTGTAAAACATACGCCCTGTAATAGATAGTACGTCATCATCATCATTAGGTGTCTTGCCGCCTTCAGCACATTGTAAAACATACGCCCTGTAATAGATAGTACGTCATCATCATCTAGGTGTCTTGCCGCCTTCAGCACATTGTAAAACATACGCCTGTAATAGATAGTACGTCATCATCATTCAGGTGTCTTGCCGCCTTCAGCACATTGTAAAACATACGCCCTGTAATAGATAGTACGTCATCATCATCATCATTAGGTGTCTTGCCGCCTTCAGCACATTGTAAAACATACGCCCTGTAATAGATAGTACGTCATCATCATCATCATTAGGTGTCTTGCCGCCTTCAGCACATTGTAAAACATACGCCCTGTAATAGATAGTACGTCATCATCATCATTAGGTGTCTTGCCGCCTTCAGCACATTGTAAAACATACGCCCTGTAATAGATAGTAGTACGTCAATCATCATTAGGTGTCTTGCCGCCTTCAGCACATTGTAAAACATACGCCCTGTAATAGATAGTACGTCATTCATCATCATTAGGTGTCTTGCCGCCTTCAGCACATTGTAAAACATACGCCCTGTAATAGATAGTACGTCATCATCATCATTAGGTGTCTTGCCGCCTTCAGCACATTGTAAAACATACGCCCTGTAATAGATAGTACGTCATCATCATCATCATTAGGTGTCTTGCCGCCTTCAGCACATTGTAAAACATACGCCTGTAATAGATAGTACGTCATCATCATCATCATAGGTGTCTTGCCGCCTTCAGCACATTGTAAAACATACGCCCTGTAATAGATAGTACTGTACATCATCATCATCATTAGGTGTCTTGCCGCCTTCAGCACATTGTAAAACATACGCCCTGTAATAGATAGTACGTCATCATCATCATCAGGTGTCTTGCCGCCTTCAGCACATTGTAAAACATACGCCCTGTAATAGATAGTACGTATCATCATCATCATTAGGTGTCTTGCCGCCTTCAGCACATTGTAAAACATACGCCCTGTAATAGATAGTACGTCATCATCATCATCAGGTGTCTTGCCGCCTTCAGCACATTGTAAAACATACGCCCTGTAATAGATAGTACGTCATCATCATCATCAGGTGTCTTGCCGCCTTCAGCACATTGTAAAACATACGCCTGTAATAGATAGTACGTCTTCATCATCATCTAGGTGTCTTGCCGCCTTCAGCACATTGTAAAAACATACGCCCTGTAATAGATAGTACGTCATCATCATCATTAGGTGTCTTGCCGCCTTCAGCACATTGTAAAACATACGCCCTGTAATAGATAGTACGTCATCATCATCATTAGGTGTCTTGCCGCCTTCAGCACATTGTAAAACATACGCCCTGTAATAGATAGTACGTCATCATCATCATTAGGTGTCTTGCCGCCTTCAGCACATTGTAAAACATACGCCCTGTAATAGATAGTACGTCGTCATCATCATTCAGGTGTCTTGCCGCCTTCAGCACATTGTAAAACATACGCCCTGTAATAGATAGTACGTCATCATCATCATCATGGTGTCTTGCCGCCTTCAGCACATTGTAAAACATACGCCCTGTAATAGATAGTACGTCATCATCATCATCATAGGTGTCTTGCCGCCTTCAGCACATTGTAAAACATACGCCCTGTAATAGATAGTACGTCTCATCATCATTAGGTGTCTTGCCGCCTTCAGCACATTGTAAAACATACGCCCTGTAATAGATAGTACGTCATCATCATCATCATTAGGTGTCTTGCCGCCTTCAGCACATTGTAAAACATACGCCCTGTAATAGATAGTACGTCATCATCATCATAGGTGTCTTGCCGCCTTCAGCACATTGTAAAACATACGCCCTGTAATAGATAGTACGTCTCATCATCATTAGGTGTCTTGCCGCCTTCAGCACATTGTAAAACATACGCCCTGTAATAGATAGTACGTCTCATCATCATCATAGGTGTCTTGCCGCCTTCAGCACATTGTAAAACATACGCCCTGTAATAGATAGTACGTCATCATCATCATCATTAGGTGTCTTGCCGCCTTCAGCACATTGTAAAACATACGCCCTGTAATAGATAGTACGTCATCATCATCATTAGGTGTCTTGCCGCCTTCAGCACATTGTAAAACATACGCCCTGTAATAGATAGTACGTCATCATCATCTCATAGGTGTCTTGCCGCCTTCAGCACATTGTAAAACATACGCCCTGTAATAGATAGTACGTCATTCATCATCATTAGGTGTCTTGCCGCCTTCAGCACATTGTAAAACATACGCCCTGTAATAGATAGTACGTCATCATCATCATCATGGTGTCTTGCCGCCTTCAGCACATTGTAAAACATACGCCCTGTAATAGATAGTACGTCATCATCATCATTAGGTGTCTTGCCGCCTTCAGCACATTGTAAAACATACGCCCTGTAATAGATAGTACGTCATCATTCATCATAGGTGTCTTGCCACCTTCAGCACATTGTAAAACATACGCCCTGTAATAGATAGTACGTCATCATCATCATCATTAGGTGTCTTGCCGCCTTCAGCACATTGTAAAACATACGCCCTGTAATAGATAGTACGTCATCATCATCATCATTAGGTGTCTTGCCGCCTTCAGCACATTGTAAAAACATACGCCCTGTAATAGATAGTACGTCATCATCACATTAGGTGTCTTGCCGCCTTCAGCACATTGTAAAACATACGCCCTGTAATAGATAGTACGTCATCTTCATCATCATTAGGTGTCTTGCCGCCTTCAGCACATTGTAAAACATACGCCCTGTAATAGATAGTACGTCATCATCATCATTAGGTGTCTTGCCGCCTTCAGCACATTGTAAAACATACGCCCTGTAATAGATAGTACGTCATCATCATCATTAGGTGTCTTGCCGCCTTCAGCACATTGTAAAACATACGCCCTGTAATAGATAGTACGTCGATTTATCATCATCAGGTGTCTTGCCGCCTTCAGCACATTGTAAAACATACGCCCTGTAATAGATAGTACGTCGTCATCATCATCATTAGGTGTCTTGCCGCCTTCAGCACATTGTAAAACATACGCCCTGTAATAGATAGTACGTCATCATCATCATTAGGTGTCTTGCCGCCTTCAGCACATTGTAAAACATACGCCCTGTAATAGATAGTACGTCTATCATATCATTAGGTGTCTTGCCGCCTTCAGCACATTGTAAAACATATGCCCTGTAACACATAGTACGTCATCATCATCATCATTAGGTGTCTTGCCGCCTTCAGCACATTGTAAAACATACGCCCTGTAATAGATAGTACGTCGTCATCATTAGGTGTCTTGCCGCCTTCAGCACATTGTAAAACATACGCCCTGTAATAGATAGTACGTCATCATCATCATCATCAGGTGTCTTGCCACCTTCAGCACATTGCAAAACATACGCCCTGTAATAGATAGTACGTCATCATCATCATCATTAGGTGTCTTGCCGCCTTCAGCACATTGTAAAACATACGCCCTGTAATAGATAGTACGTCATCATCATCATCTTAGGTGTCTTGCCGCCTTCAGCACATTGTAAAACATACGCCCTGTAATAGATAGTACGTCATCATCATCATCATCATTAGGTGTCTAGCCGCCTTCAGCACATTGTAAAACATACGCCCTGTAATAGATTGTACGTCATCATCATCATCATCATTAGGTGTCTTGCCGCCTTCAGCACATTGTAAAACATACGCCCTGTAATAGATAGTACGTCATCATCATCATTAGGTGTCTTGCCGCCTTCAGCACATTGTAAAACATACGCCCTGTAATAGATAGTACGTCATCATGATCATTAGGTGTCTTGCCACCTTCAGCACATTGTAAAACATACGCCCTGTAATAGATAGTACGTCGTTATCATCATTCAGGTGTCTTGCCGCCTTCAGCACATTGTAAAACATACGCCCTGTAATAGATAGTACGTCGTCATCATCATCATTAGGTGTCTTGCCGCCTTCAGCACATTGTAAAACATACACCCTGTAAAGATAGTACGTCGTCTCATCATTAGGTGTCTTGCCGCCTTCAGCACATTGTAAAACATACGCCTATAATAGAGAGTTACGTCATCATCATCATTAGGTGTCTTGCCGCCTTCAGCACATTGTAAAACATACGCCCTATTAATAGTAGTACGTCGTCATCATCATCATTAGGTGTCTTGCCGCCTTCAGCACATTGTAAAACATACGCCTGTAATAGATAGTACGTCATCATCATCATCAGGTGTCTTGCCGCCTTCAGCACATTGTAAAACATACGCCCTGTAATAGATAGTACTCGTCATCATCATCATTAGGTGTCTTGCCGCCTTCAGCACATTGTAAAACTTAGCACCTTAATAGATAGTACGTCGTCAACATCATCATTAGGTGTCTTGCCGCCTTCAGCACATTGTAAAACATACGCCCTGTAATAGATAGTACGTCATCATCATCAGGTGTCTTGCCGCCTTCAGCACATTGTAAAACATACGCCCTGTAATAGATAGTACGTCATCATCATCATCAGGTGTCTTGCCGCCTTCAGCACATTGTAAAACATACGCCCTGTAATAGATAGTACGTCATCATCATCATTATCAGGTGTCTTGCCGCCTTCAGCACATTGTAAAACATACGCCCTGTAATAGATAGTACGTCGTCATCATCATTATCATCAGGTGTCTTGCCGCCTTCAGCACATTGTAAAACATACGCCCTGTAATAGATAGTACGTCGTCATCATCATCATCAGGTGTCTTGCCGCCTTCAGCACATTGTAAAACATACGCCCTGTAATAGATAGTACGTCGTCATCATCATCATCAGGTGTCTTGCCGCCTTCAGCACATTGTAAAACATACGCCATGTAATAGATAGTACGTCGTCATCATCATCATCAGGTGTCTTGCCGCCTTCAGCACATTGTAAAACATACGCCCTGTAATAGATAGTACTCGTCATCATCATCATCAGCTGTCTTGCCGCCTTCAGCACATTGTAAAACATACGCCCTGTAATAGATAGTACGTCATCATCATCATCATCAGGTGTCTTGCCGCCTTCAGCACATTGTAAAACATACGCCCTGTAATAGATAGTACGTCTCATCATCATCATCATCAGGTGTCTTGCCGCCTTCAGCACATTGTAAAACATACGCCCTGTAATAGATAGTACATCATCATCATCATTAGGTGTCTTGCCGCCTTCAGCACATTGTAAAACATACGCCCTGTAATAGATAGTACGTCATCATCATCATCATCAGGTGTCTTGCCGCCTTCAGCACATTGTAAAACATACGCCCTGTAATAGATAGTACGTCATCATCATCATTAGGTGTCTTGCCGCCTTCAGCACATTGTAAAACATACGCCCTGTAATAGATAGTACGTCATCATCATCATTAGGTGTCTTGCCGCCTTCAGTACATTGTAAAACATACGCCCTGTAATAGATAGTACGTCATCATCATCATCAGGTGTCTTGCCGCCTTCAGCACATTGTAAAACATACGCCCTGTAATAGATAGTACGTCATCATCATCATCAGGTGTCTTGCAGCCTTCAGCACATTGTAAAACATACGCCCTGTAATAGATAGTACGTCATCATCATCAGGTGTCTTGCCACCTTCAGTACATTGTAAAACATACGCCCTGTAATAGATAGTACGTCATCATCATCATCAGGTGTCTTGCCGCCTTCAGCACATTGTGAAACATACGCCCTGTAATAGATAGTACGTCATCATCATCATCAGGTGTCTTGCCGCCTTCAGCACATTGTAAAACATACGCCCTGTAATAGATAGTACGTCATCATCATCATTAGGTGTCTTGCTGCCTTCAGCACATTGTAAAACATACGCCCTGTAATAGATAGTACGTCATCATCATCATTAGGTGTTTTGCCGCCTTCAGCACATTGTAAAACATACGCCCTGTAATAGATAGTACGTCGTCATCATCATTATCATCAGGTGTCTTGCCGCCTTCAGCACATTGTAAAACATACGCCCTGTAATAGATAGTACGTCGTCATCATCATCATCAGGTGTCTTGCCGTCTTCAGCACATTGTAAAACATACGCCCTGTAATAGATAGTACATCATCATCATCATTAGGTGTCTTGCCGCCTTCAGCACATTGTAAAACATACGCCCTGTAATAGATAGTACGTCATCATCATCATCATCAGGTGTCTTGCCGCCTTCAGCACATTGTAAAACATACGCCCTGTAATAGATAGTACGTCATCATCATCATTAGGTGTCTTGCCGCCTTCAGCACATTGTAAAACATACGCCCTGTAATAGATAGTACGTCGTCATCATCAGGTGTCTTGCCGCCTTCAGCACATTGTAAAACATACGCCCTGTAATAGATAGTACGTCGTCATCATTAGGTGTCTTGCTGCCTTCAGCACATTGTAAAACATACGCCCTGTAATAGATAGTACGTCATCATCATCATCATCAGGTGTCTTGCCACCTTCAGCACATTGCAAAACATACGCCCTGTAATAGATAGTACGTCATCATCATCATCATTAGGTGTCTTGCCGCCTTCAGCACATTGTAAAACATACGCCCTGTAATAGATAGTACGTCATCATCATCATCATCATTAGGTGTCTTGCCGCCTTCAGCACATTGTAAAACATACGCCCTGTAATAGATAGTACGTCATCATCATCATCATCATTAGGTGTCTTGCCGCCTTCAGCACATTGTAAAACATACGCCCTGTAATAGATAGTACGTCATCATCATCATCATCATTAGGTGTCTTGCCGCCTTCAGCACATTGTAAAACATACGCCCTGTAATAGATAGTACGTCATCATCATCATTAGGTGTCTTGCCGCCTTCAGCACATTGTAAAACATACGCCCTGTAATAGATAGTACGTCATCATGATCATTAGGTGTCTTGCCACCTTCAGCACATTGTAAAACATACGCCCTGTAATAGATAGTACGTCGTTATCATCATCAGGTGTCTTGCCGCCTTCAGCACATTGTAAAACATACGCCCTGTAATAGATAGTACGACGTCATCATCATCATTAGGTGTCTTGCCGCCTTCAGCACATTGTAAAACATACGCCCTATAATAGATAGTACGTCATCATCATCAGGTGTCTTGCCGCCTTCAGCACATTGTAAAACATACGCCCTATAATAGATAGTACGTCGTCATCATCATCATTAGGTGTCTTGCCGCCTTCAGCACATTGTAAAACATACGCCCTGTAATAGATAGTACGTCATCATCATCATTAGGTGTCTTGCTGCCTTCAGCACATTGTAAAACATACGCCCTGTAATAGATAGTACGTCATCATCATCATCAGGTGTCTTGCCGCCTTCAGCACATTGTAAAACATACGCCCTGTAATAGATAGTACGTCATTATCATCATCATCAGGTGTCTTGCCGCCTTCAGCACATTGTAAAACATACGCCCTTTAATAGATAGTACGTCGTCATCATCATTAGGTGTCTTGCCACCTTCAGCACATTGTAAAACATACGCCCTGTAATAGATAGTACGTCATCATCATCAGGTGTCTTGCCGCCTTCAGCACATTGTAAAACATACGCCCTGTAATAGATAGTACGTCATCATCATCATTAGGTGTCTTGCCGCCTTCAGCACATTGTAAAACATACGCCCTGTAATAGATAGTACGTCATCATCATCATCAGGTGTCTTGCCGCCTTCAGCACATTGTAAAACATACGCCCTGTAATAGATAGTACGTCATCATCATCATAGGTGTCTTGCCGCCTTCAGCACATTGTAAAACATACGCCCTGTAATAGATAGTACGTCGTCATCATCATTAGGTGTCTTGCCGCCTTCAGCACATTGTAAAACATACGCCTGTAATAGATAGTACGTCTCATCATCATCATAGGTGTCTTGCCGCCTTCAGCACATTGTAAAACATACGCCCTGTAATAGATAGTACGTCATCATCATCATATGGTGTCTTGCCGCCTTCAGCACATTGTAAAACATACGCCCTGTAATAGATAGTACGTCTCATCATCATTAGGTGTCTTGCCGCCTTCAGCACATTGTAAAACATACGCCCTGTAATAGATAGTAGTCGTCATCATCATCATAGGTGTCTTGCCGCCTTCAGCACATTGTAAAACATACGCCCTGTAATAGATAGTACGTCGTCATCATCATCATCTAGGTGTCTTGCCGCCTTCAGCACATTGTAAAACATACGCCCTGTAATAGATAGTACGTCTCATCATCATCATCAGGTGTCTTGCCGCCTTCAGCACATTGTAAAACATACGCCCTGTAATAGATAGTACGTCGTCATCATCATCATAGGTGTCTTGCCGCCTTCAGCACATTGTAAAACATACGCCCTGTAATAGATAGTACGTCTCATCATCATCATCAGGTGTCTTGCCGCCTTCAGCACATTGTAAAACATACGCCCTGTAATAGATAGTACGTCTATCATCATCATTAGGTGTCTTGCCGCCTTCAGCACATTGTAAAACATACGCCCTGTAATAGATAGTACAGTCATCATCATCATTAGGTGTCTTGCCGCCTTTCAGCACATTGTAAAACATACGCCCTGTAATAGATAGTACGTCATCATCATCATCATAGGTGTCTTGCCGCCTTCAGCACATTGTAAAACATACGCCCTGTAATAGATAGTACGTCGTCATCATCATCATCAGGTGTCTTGCCGCCTTCAGCACATTGTAAAACATACGCCCTGTAATAGATAGTACGTCTCATCATCATCTAGGTGTCTTGCCGCCTTCAGCACATTGTAAAACATACGCCCTGTAATAGATAGTACGTCTCATCATCATCATAGGTGTCTTGCCGCCTTCAGCACATTGTAAAACATACGCCCTGTAATAGATAGTACGTCGATCATCATCATTAGGTGTCTTGCCGCCTTCAGCACATTGTAAAACATACGCCCTGTAATAGATAGTACGTCTCATCATCATCAGGTGTCTTGCCGCCTTCAGCACATTGTAAAACATACGCCCTGTAATAGATAGTACGTCATCATCATCATTAGGTGTCTTGCCGCCTTCAGCACATTGTAAAACATACGCCCTGTAATAGATAGTACGTCTCATCATCATCATCAGGTGTCTTGCCGCCTTCAGCACATTGTAAAACATACGCCCTGTAATAGATAGTACGTCGTCATCATCATCATTAGGTGTCTTGCCGCCTTCAGCACATTGTAAAACATACGCCCTGTAATAGATAGTACGTCTCATCATCATCAGGTGTCTTGCCGCCTTCAGCACATTGTAAAACATACGCCCTGTAATAGATAGTACGTCGTCATCATCATCATAGGTGTCTTGCCGCCTTCAGCACATTGTAAAACATACGCCCTGTAATAGATAGTACGTCATCATCATCATAGGTGTCTTGCCGCCTTCAGCACATTGTAAAACATACGCCCTGTAATAGATAGTACGTCATCATCATCATCATTAGGTGTCTTGCCGCCTTCAGCACATTGTAAAACATACGCCCTGTAAATAGATAGTCGTCATCATCATCATCATAGGTGTCTTGCCGCCTTCAGCACATTGTAAAACATACGCCCTGTAATAGATAGTACGTCTCAATCATCATCAGGTGTCTTGCCGCCTTCAGCACATTGTAAAACATACGCCCTGTAATAGATAGTACGTCATCATCATCATCAGGTGTCTTGGCGCCTTCAGCACATTGTAAAACATACGCCCTGTAATAGATAGCACGTCATCATCATCATCATCAGGTGTCTTGCCGTCTTCAGCACATTGTAAAACATACGCCCTGTAATAGATAGTACTCATCATCATCATTAGGTGTCTTGCCGCCTTCAGCACATTGTAAAACATACGCCCTGTAATAGATAGTACGTCTCATCATCATCATCAGGTGTCTTGCCGCCTTCAGCACATTGTAAAACATACGCCCTGTAATAGATAGTACGTCATCATCATCATCATTAGGTGTCTTGCCGCCTTCAGCACATTGTAAAACATACGCCCTGTAATAGATAGTACGTCATCTCATCTATCAGGTGTCTTGCCGCCTTCAGCACATTGTAAAACATACGCCCTGTAATAGATAGTACGTCGTCATCATTAGGTGTCTTGCTGCCTTCAGCACATTGTAAAACATTACGCCCTATAATAGATAGTACGTCATCATCATTCATCATCAGGTGTCTTGCCACCTTCAGCACATTGCAAAACATACGCCCTGTAATAGATAGTACGTCATCATCATCATCATTAGGTGTCTTGCCGCCTTCAGCACATTGTAAAACATACGCCCTGTAATAGATAGTACGTCATCATCTCATCTCATTAGGTGTCTTGCCGCCTTCAGCACATTGTAAAACATACGCCCTGTAATAGATAGTACGTCATCATCATCTATCATTAGGTGTCTTGCCGCCTTCAGCACATTGTAAAACATACGCCCTGTAATAGATAGTACGTCATCATCATATCATCATTAGGTGTCTTGCCGCTTCAGCACATTGTAAAACATACGCCCTGTAATAGATAGTACGTCATCATCATCATTAGGTGTCTTGCCGCCTTCAGCACATTGTAAAACATACGCCCTGTAATAGATAGTTACGTCATCATGATCATTAGGTGTCTTGCCACCTTCAGCACATTGTAAAACATACGCCCTGTAATAGATAGTACGTCGTTATCATCATCAGGTGTCTTGCCGCCTTCAGCACATTGTAAAACATACGCCCTGTAATAGATAGTACGTCGTCATCATCATCATTAGGTGTCTTGCCGCCTTCAGCACATTGTAAAACATACGCCCTGTAATAGATAGTACGTCGTCATCTATCTAGGTGTCTTGCCGCCTTCAGCACATTGTAAAACATACGCCCTATAATAGATAGTATCGTCATCATTCATCAGGTGTCTTGCCGCCTTCAGCACATTGTAAAACATACGCCCTTAATAGATAGTACGTCGTCATCATCATCATTAGGTGTCTTGCGCCTTCAGCACATTGTAAAACATACGCCCTGTAATAGATAGTACGTCATCATCATCATCAGGTGTCTTGCCGCCTTCAGCACATTGTAAAACATACGCCCTGTAATAGATAGTACGTCTCATCATCATCATAGGTGTCTTGCCGCCTTCAGCACATTGTAAAACATAGCACCTGTAATAGATAGTACGTCTCATCATCATCATTAGGTGTCTTGCCGCCTTCAGCACATTGTAAAACATACGCCCTGTAATAGATAGTACGTCTCATCATCATCATTAGGTGTCTTGCCGCCTTCAGCACATTGTAAAACATACGCCCTGTAATAGATAGTACGTCATCATCATCATCAGGTGTCTTGCCCCTTCAGCACATTGTAAAACATACGCCCTGTAATAGATAGTACGTCATCATCATCATCATTAGGTGTCTTGCCGCCTTCAGCACATTGTAAAACATACGCCCTGTAATAGATAGTACGTCACATCATCATCATCATTAGGTGTCTTGCCGCCTTCAGCACATTGTAAAACATACGCCCTGTAATAGATAGTACGTCATCATCATTAGGTGTCTTGCCGCCTTCAGCACATTGTAAAACATACGCCTGTAATAGATAGTACGTCATCATCATCATCAGGTGTCTTGCCGCCTTCAGCACATTGTAAAACATACGCCCTGTAATAGATAGTACGTCATCATCATCATCATAGGTGTCTTGCCGCCTTCAGCACATTGTAAAACATACGCCCTGTATTAGATAGTACGTCATCATCATCATTAGGTGTCTTGCCGCCTTCAGCACATTGTAAAACATATGCCCTGTAATAGATAGTACGTCGTCATCATCATTAGGTGTCTTGCCGCCTTCAGCACATTGTAAAACATATGCCCTGTAATACATAGTACGTCATCATCATATCATTAGGTGTCTTGCCGCCTTCAGCACATTGTAAAACATACGCCCTGTAATAGATAGTACGTCGTCATCATCATTAGGTGTCTTGCCGCCTTCAGCACATTGTAAAACATACGCCCTGTAATAGATAGTTAAAAAAAAAAAAAAAAAAAAAAAAAAAAAAAAAAAAAAAAAAAAAAAAAAAAAAAAAAAAAAAAAAAAAAAAAAAAAAAAAAAAAAGTACGTCGTCATCATTCATCAGGTGTCTTGCGCCTTCAGCACATTGTAAAACATACGCCCTGTAATAGATAGTACGTCAGTCATCATCATCATCAGGTGTCTTGCCGCCTTCAGCACATTGTAAAACATACGCCCTGTAATAGATAGTACGTCATCATCATCATCATCAGGTGTCTTGCCGCCTTCAGCACATTGTAAAACATACGCCCTGTAATAGATAGTACGTCATCATCATCATCATTAGGTGTCTTGCCGCCTTCAGCACATTGTAAAACATACGCCCTGTAATAGATAGTACGTCATCATCATCATCATAGGTGTCTTGCCGCCTTCAGCACATTGTAAAACATACGCCCTGTAATAGATAGTACGTCATCATCATCATCATCTAGGTGTCTTGCCGCCTTCAGCACATTGTAAAACATACGCCCTGTAATAGATAGTACGTCATCATCAATCATTAGGTGTCTTGCCGCCTTCAGCACATTGTAAAACATACGCCCTGTATAGATAGTACTCATCATCATCATTAGGTGTCTTGCCCCTTCAGCACATTGTAAAACATACGCCCTGTAATAGATAGTACGTCATCATCATCATCAGGTGTCTTGCCGCCTTCAGCACATTGTAAAACATACGCCCTGTAATAGATAGTACGTCTCATCATCATCATTAGGTGTCTTGCCGCCTTCAGCACATTGTAAAACATACGCCCTGTAATAGATAGTACGTCATCATCATCATCAGGTGTCTTGCCACCTTCAGCACATTGTAAAACATACGCCCTGTAATAGATAGTACGTCATCATCATCATCATCAGGTGTCTTGCCGCCTTCAGCACATTGTAAAACATACGCCCTGTAATAGATAGTACGTCATCATCATCATCATCATTAGGTGTCTTGCCGCCTTCAGCACATTGTAAAACATACGCCCTGTAATAGATAGTACGTCATCATCATTAGGTGTCTTGCCGCCTTCAGCACATTGTAAAACATACGTCCTGTAATAGATAGTACGTCATCATCATCATCAGGTGTCTTGCCGCCTTCAGCACATTGTAAAACATACGCCCTGTAATAGATAGTACGTCATCATCATCATCATTAGGTGTCTTGCCGCCTTCAGCACATTGTAAAACATACGCCCTGTATTAGATAGTACGTCATCATCATCATTAGGTGTCTTGCCGCCTTCAGCACATTGTAAAACATATGCCCTGTAATAGATAGTACGTCGTCATCATCATTAGGTGTCTTGCCGCCTTCAGCACATTGTAAAACATATGCCCTGTAATACATAGTACGTCATCATCATCATCATTAGGTGTCTTGCCGCCTTCAGCACATTGTAAAACATACGCCCTGTAATAGATAGTACGTCGTCATCATCATTAGGTGTCTTGCCGCCTTCAGCACATTGTAAAACATACGCCCTGTAATAGATAGTACGTCATCATCATCAGGTGTCTTGCCGCCTTCAGCACATTGTAAAACATACGCCCTGTAATAGATAGTACGTCGTCATCATCATTAGGTGTCTTGCCGCCTTCAGCACATTGTAAAACATACGCCCTGTAATAGATAGTACGTCATCATCATCAGGTGTCTTGCCGCCTTCAGCACATTGTAAAACATACGCCCTGTAATAGATAGTACGTCGTCATCATCATTAGGTGTCTTGCCGCCTTCAGCACATTGTAAAACATACGCCCTGTAATAGATAGTACGTCATCATCATCATCATTAGGTGTCTTGCCGCCTTCAGCACATTGTAAAACATACGCCCTGTAATAGATAGTACGTCATCATCATCATCATTAGGTGTCTTGCCGCCTTCAGCACATTGTAAAAATATGCCCTGTAATAGATAGTACGTCGTCATCATCATCAGGTGTCTTGCCGCCTTCAGCACATTGTAAAACATACGCCCTGTAATAGATAGTACGTCGTCATCATCATCAGGTGTCTTGCCGCCTTCAGCACATTGTAAAACATACGCCCTGTAATAGATAGTACGTCATCATCATCAGGTGTCTTGCCGCCTTCAGCACATTGTAAAACATACGCCCTGTAATAGATAGTACGTCGTCATCATCATCATTAGGTGTCTTGCCGCCTTCAGCACATTGTAAAACATACGCCCTGTAATAGATAGTACGTCATCATCATCATCAGGTGTCTTGCCGCCTTCAGCACATTGTAAAACATACGCCCTGTAATAGATAGTACGTCATCATCATCATTATCAGGTGTCTTGCCGCCTTCAGCACATTGTAAAACATACGCCCTGTAATAGATAGTACGTCGTCATCATCATTATCATCAGGTGTCTTGCCGCCTTCAGCACATTGTAAAACATACGCCCTGTAATAGATAGTACGTCGTCATCATCATCATCAGGTGTCTTGCCGCCTTCAGCACATTGTAAAACATACGCCCTGTAATAGATAGTACGTCGTCATCATCATCATCAGGTGTCTTGCCGCCTTCAGCACATTGTAAAACATACGCCCTGTAATAGATAGTACGTCATCATCATCATCATCAGGTGTCTTGCCGCCTTCAGCACATTGTAAAACATACGCCCTGTAATAGATAGTACGTCGTCATCATCATCATCAGGTGTCTTGCCGCCTTCAGCACATTGTAAAACATACGCCCTGTAATAGATAGTACGTCATCATCATCATCATCAGGTGTCTTGCCGCCTTCAGCACATTGTAAAACATACGCCCTGTAATAGATAGTACGTCATCATCATCATCATCAGGTGTCTTGTCGCCTTCAGCACATTGTAAAACATACGCCCTGTAATAGATAGTACATCATCATCATCATTAGGTGTCTTGCCGCCTTCAGCACATTGTAAAACATACGCCCTGTAATAGATAGTACGTCATCATCATCATCATCAGGTGTCTTGCCGCCTTCAGCACATTGTAAAACATACGCCCTGTAATAGATAGTACGTCATCATCATCATTAGGTGTCTTGCCGCCTTCAGCACATTGTAAAACATACGCCCTGTAATAGATAGTACGTCATCATCATCATTAGGTGTCTTGCCGCCTTCAGCACATTGTAAAACATACGCCCTGTAATAGATAGTACGTCATCATCATCATCAGTTGTCTTGCCGCCTTCAGCACATTGTAAAACATACGCCCTGTAATAGATAGTACGTCATCATCATCATCAGGTGTCTTGCCGCCTTCAGCACATTGTAAAACATACGCCCTGTAATAGATAGTACGTCATCATCATCAGGTGTCTTGCCACCTTCAGCACATTGTAAAACATACCCCTGTAATAGATAGTACGTCATCATCATCATCAGGTGTCTTGCCGCCTTCAGCACATTGTAAAACATACGCCCTGTAATAGATAGTACGTCATCATCATCATCAGGTGTCTTGCCGCCTTCAGCACATTGTAAAACATACGCCCTGTAATAGATAGTACGTCATCATCATCAGGTGTCTTGCCACCTTCAGCACATTGTAAAACATACGCCCTGTAATAGATAGTACGTCGTCATCATCATCATCAGGTGTCTTGCCGCCTTCAGCACATTGTAAAACATACGCCCTGTAATAGATAGTACGTCATCATCATCATCATTAGGTGTCTTGCCGCCTTCAGCACATTGTAAAACATACGCCCTGTAATAGATAGTACGTCATCATCATCATCATCATTAGTTGTCTTGCCGCCTTCAGCACATTGTAAAACATACGCCCTGTAATAGATAGTACGTCCATCATCATCATCATTAGGTGTCTTGCCGCCTTCAGCACATTGTAAAACATACGCCCTGTAATAGATAGTACGTCATCATCATCATCATCATTAGGTGTCTTGCCGCCTTCAGCACATTGTAAAACATACGCCCTGTAATAGATAGTACGTCGTCATCATCATCATTAGGTGTCTTGCCGCCTTCAGCACATTGTAAAACATACGTCCTGTAATAGATAGTACGTCGTCATCATCATCATTAGGTGTCTTGCCGCCTTCAGCACATTGTAAAACATAGCCCTATAATAGATAGTACGTCATCATCATCAGGTGTCTTGCCGCCTTCAGCACATTGTAAAACATACGCCTGTAATAGATAGTACGTCATCATCATCATCAGGTGTCTTGCCGCCTTCAGCACATTGTAAAACATACGCCCTGTAATAGATAGTACGTCATCATCATCATTAGGTGTCTTGCCGCCTTCAGCACATTGTAAAACAAAGCCCTGTAATAGATAGTACGTCGTCATCATCATCAGGTGTCTTGCCGCCTTCAGCACATTGTAAAACATACGCCCTGTAATAGATAGTACGTCGTCATCATCATCATTAGGTGTCTTGCCGCCTTCAGCACATTGTAAAACATAGCCCTGTAATAGATAGTACGTCCATCATCTTTAGGTGTCTTGCCGCCTTCAGCACATTGTAAAACATACGCCCTGTAATAGATAGTACGTCTCAATCATCATTAGGTGTCTTGCCGCCTTCAGCACATTGTAAAACATACGCCCTGTAATAGATAGTACGTCATCATCATTAGGTGTCTTGCCGCCTTCAGCACATTGTAAAACATACGCCCTGTAATAGATAGTACGTCATCATCATCATTAGGTGTCTTGCCGCCTTCAGCACATTGTAAAACATACGCCCTGTAATAGATAGTACGTCATCATCATCAGGTGTCTTGCCGCCTTCAGCACATTGTAAAACATACGCCCTGTAATAGATAGTACGTCGTCATCATCATCATCAGGTGTCTTGCCGCCTTCAGCACATTGTAAAACATACGCCCTGTAATAGATAGTAGTCGTCATCATCATCATCAGGTGTCTTGCCGCCTTCAGCACATTGTAAAACATACGCCCTGTAATAGATAGTACGTCGTCATCATCATCATCAGGTGTCTTGCCGCCTTCAGCACATTGTAAAACATACGCCCTGTAATAGATAGTACGTCATCATCATCAGGTGTCTTGCCGCCTTCAGCACATTGTAAAACATACGCCCTGTAATAGATAGTACGTCGTCATCATCATTAGGTGTCTTGCCGCCTTCAGCACATTGTAAAACATACGCCCTGTAATAGATAGTACGTCATCATCATCAGGTGTCTTGCCGCCTTCAGCACATTGTAAAACATACGCCCTGTAATAGATAGTATGTCATCATCATCATTAGGTGTCTTGCCGCCTTCAGCACATTGTAAAACATACGCCCTGTAATAGATAGTACGTCATCATCATCAGGTGTCTTGCCGCCTTCAGCACATTGTAAAACATACGCCCTGTAATAGATAGTACGTCATCATCATCAGGTGTCTTGCCGCCTTCAGCACGTTGTAAAACATACGCCCTGTAATAGATAGTACGTCTCATCATCATAGGTGTCTTGCCGCCTTCAGCACATTGTAAAACATATGCCCTGTAATAGATAGTACGTCGTCATCATCATCATCAGGTGTCTTGCCGCATGGCGTTGTGATCGTGGACTCCATCTGTCTCTATCTCTTGTTGCCTCAAGCATCACTTCCACCCTCCTTGTCTTCAGCACTCAAAATACGAGTCCGTCTAGTATCTTCTCCCTGGGTCTACATGGTGCTCTCTTTCCATTCAGCTTTCCTGTTGTGACCAGGTGCTCCAATTCCCCTTTCCTCATAAAATGGCCCATAAATGTTGCCTGTCTTCTCCTAATCTTCCCTATGAATGACCTTCTTGTGTATGCCTCCATCAAGATTGTCTCGTTTGTTTTCTTTGCTGTCCATGAAACTCTCAACATTCTTCTTAGAAAGCACATCTCGGCTGCCTCAATCTTGTTCTGGCTTTGCTTCTTGACTAGTATTGGTTCTATATAGCATTCAAGAAATCTCTTTCTGATGTTCATTGATAGGCATTTGTTGGTAAAAATGCTTTTCATCTTCTTGAATGCTGTTTTGGCTTGGCCGATTCTGCTGGTTATTTCTGATGTGCATCTGCCATCTGGTGAAATGATCGTTCCCAGGTATTTAAACTTATCAATCTGTCTCAAGGTTGTGCCATTTGCTGTTATTTTGCATGAGGGGATTTCATGTTTTTTACTGATCACCATGGCTTCAGTCTTCCTGCTGTTTAGTTCCAACCCCTTACCTTTGCTTTCTGTTTCTAGTATATTCACAAGGTTTTGTAGGTCCCTTTCTTTTCTGCAATTACCACGGTGTCATCTGCGTTTCAAATGTTGTTTATTATTTTTCCTCGAACCTTTAATCCAGGGTCTTCCTCTTTTGATGACATGGTTTAATAGTAATATACTATGCTGTTTTGTCATCACTCTCTCTAGTACTGGACCTAGAATTATGTATAACTACAGAGAACTAATGTTTAACAGATGACTCAAGTGTGTTGTTCTCTCAACACTGCTGACTGCTATTTGATC
>JAPXFY010001755.1:0-32772 GCA_030674185.1 Monoplex corrugatus | reverse complement strand
GGGGAAAATGGATAAGAAAAATAAATAAGAAAAGGAATAGGTGGATGAATAAACAAGAAAAAATGAAATAAGAGAAAAAAATTTTTTTTAAAAGGAAATAGAGGGTTAAATAAATAAATAAAGAATAGGTAGATGAATAATCAAGAAAAAAAAATGAAAAATTTAACAAATAACAGTAAACACACACACCCCCAACACACACCCCTCTCTCTCTCTCTCTCACACACACACACATACACACACACATACACACACACAACACACACACACACACACACACACAAAAATTTTCATACATACACATTCATACCCACCCACAGAGCACGGGGGCCGACAAAAAACAACAACAACAACAACAACAACAAAGGAAACACACATACACACCACTCCAATATGCACCAACCAACCGCGACGCAGAAAAAGGGAAAGATAAAACAAAAGAAAAGAAAAGTTAAGACAAATATCATAACAGGAAACGAAAAAAAAAGGGAAAACATAAATGTAACCTTTCCCGGTTTTGATTTGCTGTACTACGCAAGGATGCGAGGGTGCATAAAAGTAACCCGGGCAAATTTTCCGTGAAATGAATCAGGGGTTTTAATAGAGACTGACAGGATCTTCTTCTTCTTCTTCTTCTTCTTTTTTCCTTTCTTCTTCTTCTCCTCCTCCTCCCCCCCCTTCCCTTTTTTGTTGTTGTTCTTGTTCCCCCTCCTCCTCCTTCTTCCTTCTTTTTTCTTCTTCGTCTTCTTCTTCTTCTTCTGCTTCTTTTTCCTTCTTCAAATACTTCTTTTTTTTTCTTTTTTTTCCCTTGTTGTTTTTTGTTCTTCTTCTTCTTCTTCTCCTCCTCCTCCTTTTTCCTCCTCGTCCTCCTCCTTTCCTTTTTTGTTGTTCTCCTTCTCCTCCTCCTTGTTGTTGTTGTTCTTTTTGTTGTTCTCCTCCTCCTCCTTTTCCCCTTTCTTCTTCTACTACTTCTTTTTTTTTCTTCTTCTTCTTCTTCTTCTTCTTGGTGGAGCAAAATGTTCTACATAAAGGGTTTTTTATTAAGGATGATTGCACCTTGGGAATTTCTTTTTGTTCTTCCCCTCCCCCACACACACCCCACACACACCCTCAACACATACACACACCAAACACACATCTCAAAAACCCCCACACACACGCATCAACACCACACCCCAAAACACACACAAAACAACACACACACACACACACACACACACCCCCACACACACAAAAATGCACACACATATACCCCAGAGACAACACACTCACACACACACCCACACACACACACATACACACATACACACACACACATACATGAATACATACACAAAACCCACACCACCCCATACATGCCCCATAAAACAAAAACACATACACAAAAAAACCAGAGAGAGAGAGAGTTTAGACGCCCCACTTCAAACTTCAGACATTTTTTTTAAAAAAGGGCCCGGCGTGAACACAGAGAGAGAGAGAGAGAAAACAGACAGACAACAGACAGACACAGACAGACAGAAAAAGACAGACAAGGGAGAGAGAAGAGATAGATACACACACACAAAACAGAAAGAGGAAGAAGAAAGAATAAGAGAGAGAGAGAAGAAGGGGAGAGAGGGGGAGGGGCCCAGACAGAAGAGAGAGACAGACAGACAGACAGAGGGAGAGAGAAAAAGGAGAGACAGCAACAGGGGGAGAGAGAAGAGACGGGGGAGAACAGCCCACCCCAAACAGACAGAAAAAGAGAAAGAAGAAGAATAAGAAAAGAGGGAGAGAGAGAGAGAAAGAGACAGACGGGACAGACAGACAGACAGACAGGGGGAGAGAGAAGAGACAGAGAGAAGACACACACCCCAACACACAACATACATACAACCACACACACTTGTATTTGTGCTCGGCCCAAAATCTCTTTCCTTTGGGGCATCAGTTTTTATGTTCGTTTTGTTTTGTGTTTTTGTTGTTGTTGTTTTTGTGTTTTTTTGTTTGTTTTTTTTTGTTGTTGTTGTTTGTTTTTTTTGTTGTTGTTGTTTGTTTTTTTCAATAATTATAAGGTGACTAACTGCATGCTGGTACCTCTTGACTTCAACCATTTAAAACTCTCTTGTTTTGTTTTGTTTTTTGTTTTTTTGTTGTTGTAAGAATGAGCCCTGCCGTTAGGTCATGGCCAAAAAAGATCCCCCGTGAGAGGGGAAAGTGGGGGTGGGGATGGGGGGTGTGGGGGTGGAGGGCGTGGGGATTTAGACAGCCTTAGGGTGGCCTTCGCGACATCCCCCTTGATGCCCCGTTATTTTGCATATTCAGTTTAGCCCAAAGAATTTCAAAAAACGTCTTTAAATATTTTGAGATTTTTTGATAAAATTTCCGTCTTTAAAAAATAAAAGTTGTAACATTTGCTAGCTGTTTTATTTTCAAGTTGGTGCTTGTTACTCCCGAAGGACGGCAATGTACTGCCATAATTTGCTTTTTCTTTCCCCTTTATTTAAATGGCTAGTAGTTCAACTGCAAATAAGAAAATTCATAAAAACTGAATAGTTAGTGGGTTTAAAGAGAATTGTACATAAAAATTTTAAAATTTAAAGTGCAAAGTTTGTATGAATTACGTTCAAAATAAGAAACGCAGTATGTGTGAACTTTAAAAAAAACACAAAAAAAAACCTTAACAATAAACACCTTTATATCTGTTTTCTTGAAAAAAAGCAGCCACTGACAAATAAAAAATACACAGACGATATAACCAAAAACAACAAAAACAAAAACAAAATATACCATTGTCTTTAGCCCCTAAATGAGCCCAAAAAAGACATATATTCTTGCATACTCCCATTTCTATTCGTCACAAATGGCAAAGCCCCAGAGAAGAAATTGAGATTCCAAAAAGTGATGTTGGTATATTCATTCTGACATGCCTTTATTTGCTTTACTATTTAAAAATTTTTCTTTCTTTTTTATTTATTTTTTATTAATTATTTTTTTTTTATTTTTTATTTCAAAGGGGGTTTTTTTTATTAACCCGAAATCGGCGTTTTTTTTTTATTAACCCCAAAACGGCGTTTCCAAGCCCGGGTTCCATTCAGTTGTAATTTTTTTTCTCTTTAGCACAGAAGAGTTGGTAGCAAAGCCCCTTTGTGCGGGGGGTAAAATTTTTTTTAGGTTGGAATTTAGAATTTTTAAAAATTTTTTTTCCAAAATTCCAAAAAAGTCGTGGTGAGCAGACAATTTGGGTAGGTTTTAAAAAGGGCAAAACTGTGCAAAGAGCGGCGGACTTTTTTGTCTTTTGTTTTGTGGAAATGTGTTTGCTTGGTGGGCCCAATCGTTCGCGAGTTTCGGTAGCCCACCCTCATTTCCCCCCCCCCTTTTTTTTTTTTTTTTGTTTTGTTTTTTTGTTTATTTGTTTATTCTTTATTTATTTATTGTTTATTTCAAATAAGAATAACCCTTTTCGTTGGCATAAATAAGGGCCCGGTTTTTTTGGCCATTGCTGCTATTCAATTGTTTTTTTTTTTCCAGGGAAGTGACCGCAACAAATAGTTGATTTTTTAATTGTTGTTCTAAACACAAAAACCCCTGCTAGTGTAGTTTTAATTTTTCATAAAATGCTGGTACGATGCGATCATTCGTATCCAAAAATATTTTTTTTAAACGCAGTGGGGTGTTTTAAAACAAAAAAAAAAATTTTCCAACCATTAATATTTGTTTGCCTTTTTCAAGACTGATGTCTCGTTTTTTTTTGATGCACACGGATGTTTTAAAATTAAAACCCTTTAGGGTAGGGCCCCATCCCCTTTGCGGTTTTAAAGTTTTTTCAGGCATGACACATTTAAAAGAAAAACCCTTCAGATTTGGCAGTTTGGAGGTCACATACAAAATTTTGCGGGAAAAACTCTCGAAACCCTTTACATCAGAACCCAGTTTGGAAGGGGGGAAAGCTCTACCACTAAAAGGGGTTAAATTTCCTCCAATTTTAGACCCAAAGGTTTAAAAAAGGGGGGCCCCTTTTTTGGCAGGGAAAAATTTTTTGGGCATTTTTTAAGTTTTCCCAAGTAAACCAGGGGAAAACACTTTCCCCCCCTTTTGGGGTATGATCATCGTTTTGGGGAAATTTTTTTTTTTGGGTTATGTTTTACATTTTGTCAGTCTACGATCCCGCCCCTCATTTTTTGTTTTTTTTTTCTGTTTTTTTTTTCATTACCAACACAGTCAAATTTTTTTAAAAAGCGGGTGAATTTTACTACGGGTTTTCCGGGGGAAAAAATTAAAACTTCATCAAAAATTTCACCTTTCTACTCATTATTAATTTTTTCCCTCTCTTTTTCTTCATTCTGTTTCTTTGGCTAAACTCACGTCTCTATCCCTGACATCGCCCCACCCCCAAAAAAAAACCACCCGCTTTTTTCCCTCTTTTTTTTAACCCCCATTTTTTGTCTAAGACAACCCTGTTTCTCTTGTTTTGCCCCCCAAAGGAAAAGGGGTCGTACAAAGGGAAAAGAACCGGGATGGGGGGGGGCCCGGGAACCCCCAGCATTAGTCGAGAAAAAAATCAGCCAGCAGTCTCCCCCCCACCCCAAACACCAAAAATAGAAAAGGCGCTTCCACCCCAGCCCAGACCGACCTCGGGATCAAAGACAGCTAAAGGGAAAAAACCCCCAAAAATCTCGCCCAGAGAAATCCAGGTATCAAGAAAAAACCAAATTTTTTTGATAAAGGGTGTGGGGAGGGGGTTTTTAGGGGAAAGGGGGGGGGGTAGAGGTTAGAGAGATGAGGGCCCTCAGAAAAAAAAATGGTATTTAAAATGATAACCCACACAGCCCTTTTAAAATTTTTTTTGATTTAATTTTAAAGGGGGTTTGTGATGCTGAACTGTTATTTTTCGTTTTGGGACTGAAATTAAAGAAAAAAATACCTGCCCCCTTTTCTTTTTTTTTTTTTTTTTTTTTTTTTTTTTTTTTTTGTGCTTAAAAAAAAAAAATTTTTTTTCAGTTCCAGAATTTTTTGGGAGAATTTTGGGAGAGTTTTCCACTGAAATTAGGAGGGGGGGTTTATTTCCAGACTACAAAATCTTTGAAACATTTAACATTTCCCTTGAAAACAAACTTTATTTAGAAAACATTCAAAAAGAGCGGGAATTGATTTTACTTCTTTTTTTGGGGCCCCTTGGCCTTCTTTTTGGGTTTAAAGTGCAGTAAAAGGGTTTTTAATGATCAAATTTACATTGAAAAAAATTTTCAAGAATTGTTGTTTTGTGAAATTTTGTAAAAATTTTAAAAATTTTATTATTAATTATAATATATATAATTTGGGCTACTCCAAACAGTTTTTGAGATTTCCCGTATGTTTTTTAAAACCCTTTTTACCAATAAAATCTTTTTTTTGTGTTTCAAATTTGATCCCAAAACCCATTTTTTTTCCCAAAATTTTAGGAAAAAAAGTTGTAAATTTTTTTAAAGTTTTTAATTTTTCAGCACATTTTTGCCCCAAAGGAAAAAATCAAAAAAATTTGTCTTTTCAGGGGGCTATACAACAAAATGTTTGGGGTATTTTCTGATCAGTTTTGCATTTTTTTTGAAAATTCCTGATCCCCAAATGTTTTTTTGTTTTTTTTCCAGGTATTTTTTTTTGGAAAGTGAAAAAATTTGTTTTTAAAAAAACCCAGAAAAGGGGGGTTTTTTCCCCAAGCCCAATGAAAAAAAGATCCGGAGAACTTTTTAAAACTTTGTTTTCCATTGAGCTAGAAAAATGTTTTTGGTATTACTGGATTCAGCAAAACAAGACAAAACTAAACCCACCCCCTTTAAAAAACCTGTAAAAATGAAATTTAATTTAACTTTTATTTGACACGGGTTTAAAAAATTTTTTTTTAAAATTCTCAAAAATAAAAAACCAGTCCCCCATCTGGATATGTTTTGATTTAAAGGCCGGGTCAATATCTAAAAGCACAGTTTTTCAATATCACAATTATGAATTAGCAGGCAACTTTTTTTCCTGTCCAGAGATATCCTGTAATGAATGTGGGGACTAAAAACCCCCAAAAATTTCCATTTAAGGGCCCCCCAAAAGGTTTAATCAAACACCCCAAGGGGGGGCCTGTTGAAACCCAATGCATTTTTAGATGGTAAATCACCCCCGGGGGTTTGACCCCCCTGATTTAAACCCAAGTAACTTTTTGTTCTTTTATTTGGGGGAATTTTCAAAACAGAATGAATGTGAGCAGACTAAAAAAACAGTTCAAAAATGGGGCTTGAAATAAAAAAACAGCTGATTTTTAATTTCAAATTAATTTTAGGGTAAAAGCTGAGATCTGTCACTTGAAACCCCCAAACAGGTCAAAACCCCGGGAAATCAAAAAAGTGATTTTGGTGCTTTTGAAATAACAGGGAGGGTTGACATTCAAAAGTCAGCCAAACCGCTTGCTTTGGGGCAGTTTGTTTACTCGCAGTAACGGATGTCGTTTTGACATCATTGCTCGGGAAGACAATCAAAGTCCCAGAGAAAACATCTTCACATGTGTGTTTCAAAAAATCCCCCCCGTGAAGGCCACAAAAAACGTCCGTGTGCCCCCGACCTTTTCGGGGTACTGGGGGATGCCCACGCCATTCCCCTTTAACTCCAACACCTGTCCAAATATAGAATCTTTCTACAAAAAAACACCCATAAACTGCCCTTTGGGTGAAGTAAAAAGGGCTTCTTAAAACAGGTCTTCATTCATGTCAGCGCGATTACTCCTTCAGGATGGTTGCAGTACAGAACAGGCAGCCACAGGAGTCTGCAAAAGGGGATAGGTCTTTCTGTGAGGAGGGGTGTTGAAAAACTGCTTGAGTCATCCAATGACCCTGTCATTTTTGACAGCCTTTTTTTATTTGCTGAAACCCATCTAATCCTAGAGACAAAATTGCAGTACCTTTTTGAATACTACTTTCCTTCCCAACTATTCCTTTTAACTCACAGGAGACGGTTAGTCCACGTTCAGCTGCAACAATGGGGTCTTCCCTTCCAGGCAGAAAGCTTCCCCTCATCGGTTGTGGGTTTTCATCAGCTGAAAACACCACATTTCCTGTTGTTATTGTTTCTCAAAAGTCATTTTTCTATGTAACCATTTGCAGCAAATTCAGAAATTTGTCCGTTTTTTCATATTGCTAAATTTTCAGTTACAAGTTGAATCAATAAGAGAATGTTTTCGGGCTGTTTTTAACTTACTGGCAACAAATTTTGATTACACATTTATTTCACATGCACTTCATATAATTGTACAAAAATTTGAACAAAATGGAGTTAGATCTAATTATAACATATATTTTGTTTTGTTAAAGCTAACGATTCTCTGTGAAAGCACGACCACATTGGAAAAACTGTGAAACCGAAATACTGCAAAAGCCGGGTTCACGTGACCAAATAAAACCCTTCAATCCTTGAAAATGAAGCTTTTCTTTATAAAAATAAAAATAAATGAAAAAGTCTTTTTCTGTAATACTTTTATCATGAAGGTGATTAGCCCCAAAAAAAATTAAATAAGTCATTTTTTTTTTTGACCACCCACAACGCGAGTTTGTGTTGTTGGCCTTTTCCACAGCTTTGTTTCAAACAGGTCGGCTCGTAAAAAGTACACAGAACAACAAAATATTCATAAAATCAAAAAAAATAAAAATTAACTTAACAACTTGCGCAAACAGTTGACCTGACTGCGATACTGAAGCAGTCATGTCCATTTCGGTCACTACTCGGGCCCCGAAAAATTCACGTGCGCTCGGCCTGGCGGCAAACGGTCATAGACGGTCCCTTTGGGTCTTTTTTACGCTTCCCGCTTCGTGTGGAAATGATAATAAAACAACATTTTGGCAAATATTGTAGGGGGAAGTCTGATCTACAAACTGATGTATTATGAGCTGGGCAATCAGGTCTTTAAGTAGAAATTCTACTTTGAACATTTTTTTTATTGCTTGAATTTTTTTACACATTGCCGCATGGATCATGACGAAACGGGCATGAAAAGGTCGGGATGTTTCTTTCATTTCAGGGGCGTTTTTTTAGATCTACCCACTCTTCGATGCGACAAGCATTAAGTAAGGGTAGTGTAAACAAAGGAAATCGCTTTAGTCAAGACCGCCGGCCGAACTCGCTGGGGTAGGGCGAAGAACATGTAATAAAACTCTCAAAACGAGTATTAGTCAAAAACAAGTACATCATTCAAAAAACGAAACCCCAAATCTTTTTATTGAGTAATTTTATTACATTTTCATTTACAAAAACGCAAATATGACGGTTAAAAACACCAAAAAGTGGGTCAAATCTCAGATTTTCCGCCGACCACGTTTTGGATAGTATATATAAAATATATGATTATGTAGTATGTAGATAGTTTAAAGAAAACGGGGGCTCTGTAGCGGCGGGGTTTAAACACAAAAAACAATAATATAATAGATAGATAGAGACAGAGAGAAGAGAGAGAAAATATTTTTTGCTTTTTTTTTTCTGAATTTAACATTTTGCTGAAAATTGAAAACCCATTAAAATTTGATGACTAACAATGTTTGAATTTGGCAGCTTTTTGTGTACTTTCAGGAAAGCGCTCAAGGGGAGAGCATAACTTGATCAACTTTTCCCAAGACTCACGAGGCAGCAGCGGGATCAAGAAGTAAGGTTATTGGGCTTAGGAAATTTCCAATGGGCATTATGCATACTCCCTTTGGGGGGGAAATTTTCGCTTTTAACCTTCGTTCTGGGGCCAGCTATGCTCAGGGGTGCAAAATTTGCAATTTTTTGAAATTTTTTTCTGTTCTCAGTAGTGTTTTCTTTGTGTTTGTATATATATAAAAGATGCGTTTGTTTTTTAAAGTAATGATAAAAAATTTACTTGTTTTGAGTCATTCTTTGCTAATGGGGACTGAAAGGAAGAATTGGGGGACATTTTTCAAAAAAACCAAAATATTTAGTATTTGGTTTGAGAAATTTAAATACTGCAAAATTGATATTTTATAAAGAGAAAGCATTGGGGTTTCTTTTTCCCCACAAAGCCATGGACAAGTGTGGGTCGTAGATTAACTCGCATTACACTGTGACTAATAAACTGCGGGGAATAGAATAAGCAAAAGAATAAATTCATTTTAGAATTTTGAAAACTTTTTGCAGAATCTGTGCTTTCAATATTATGTTATTACTCCATTGACACAGCATCATGAATCTCTGGTGTACACTGTAACACGAGTTACAGATTGTCAAAAAATATTTAACAAACACCAATTTGCATTCTCAAGTTTTATGTAAAGTAACAATTCAAAATCATTTTTTAAACAGTTTGTTTACAATAATCACATTGGATAAATAAGCAGTTTGAAGACAAAGTGAAAACCCCGTTAGCATTAGCAGGGTGTCTGAGAGGAAAAAAAAACTGAAAAGTTCCAAAAGTGAACATATCAAATAAGCTTAAAGACTGAAAGATACAAATAAGTTTTTACATTTGACAAACTGTCAATGAAAAAAAAAGGCGTTGTCTGTAACCGCCCCCTTTAAAAGCGCTTTTGATACTCCACTTTCTTCTGCATTTTGATGTTTTTCCCACTAGGGCCGGGGCTGTACAGCTGCAACTGCGGGGCATTTTTCCTTTGAAAAATTCTGGATGAAACTCTCAAGGGGTTGGCCCCCTAAAAGGTTAGTTTATCTGAAAACATGAATATAACAAAAAAATAAAGATTTTGACTTCTTTAAAAAAAAAAATCTATTCCCTCTCATCACAACATATGAAAAACAAAAACTAAAAAAAATAAACACACACACACACACACACACACACCACACACACACACACACACACCAACACACACAAAAACCACACACCAAAAACACACATACATTCTCATTCTCCTCCCCCTTTTTCCCCCTTCAGGAGTTATTCAAATTCAATTCAAGTTTTGAGAAGCAGTCTCTGTCTCCTCTCTCTCTCTCTCGCTCTCCCCTCTCTCTTTTTCTCTCCTCCTCTCTCTCCCCTCTCTCTCTCCCTCTCTCTCTCCTCCCCCCTTCTCTCTATAAACCCTTTATTTTCAGATTAACAAAGGTTGACTGACACATTAAAAATATAACTCATCAAGGAAAAAACACCCCATCAAATGAATGCAAGAAACATTTTTACAAAACTTTGTTTTTTAAAATGCATAAAAAGATTAAAACTGATTAAAAGTTTTAACAACTGAAATTTTAGATGAAAACTTAAACTAAAACTTTAAAAAAAATGCAATAAACTGAAAAGCATTTATGTAGACTACACATACACTTCAAACACACATGCATCCCCTCAACACTCAAATGAAATTGCTCAACAAACATTCATAACAATAATACATATTAAAAAAAAACTAAAAATTTCATAAATAACTTGTAACAATACAGAATTATACATATTTACAAAAAAACATATGTCTAACTGCAATCTTTTTAAAAAAACATCAAAACCAAGCCGCGCACACACACACAAAACCCCGGTGACTAATTGTAGTCAATAAAACGTAGGTTGGTTTCCCCCACAAAATTTTCCCTCATTCTGCCAATCACAATTCTTGTGAATGTAAAAGTTAAATTTAAAATCTTTTTTATGAAAAAAACTATAAACAGACTTAACCTTTCTATTGTTTCCCAACTCAGGAAAAGCGAGGAAACAACCAAAAACCCCCCATTTGCGTTTCCGTGAACAGACAGGTTTCATAAAACATTGTTTCTAAAATCGCTTTGGGAAATCCTTTCCCAACTATATCTGAAATTTGCATCATCAAACATAAGCACATACATAAAAACGTGAATAAGATTACCAGCAACTGAAATGATCACGGCGCCGTAGAAAAAATGCATTTCGAACAGCAGTCAAATTCTGGCAGACGTCACCGGTATACCCAAATGTTGTGTTGAACATGCAATTTCACTGTATGACACACTTCATGTATTCTTTTTTGTGTGAAATGTCATCACTTTGTGGGGATTTCCCAAAGTATTATTTTTAGTACAGGCGAAAATGAACTTACGGAACTTGTCGAAAAAAAAGCGATAAAAATCGATCAAAACTCCGTTTCACTTGTGACACGGACACTTTTAATGTTACTTTTGAGAAAAAAAAAAAAACCAGCCACTTACGAAAACTGTGGATCTTTGTACACCTCCCATGTCTGTTTTTAATTTTTCTGTAAACATTTTACTTGGTGCCCTTTTTTGCATCTTTCGCCATCAATTTTAAAGCGAGTCGTGTGACCAGCGTTAACGCAGTTTGCTTACTTCTGGTGCATTTTGAAAAAATTCAAAAACTACACACATTTTTCCCTGTTAAAAACCCTTTTTTTGATGCTTTTCAAAAAAAAATTCGGAAGAAATGTAGTAAAATAGAAAATAAAAAGTTTGTACATTTATTTAAAGAAAGTTGTTGCTGCTGTTCCCGTTTTTTCCTCCGCCTTTTTGACAGAATTTCACTAGTTTTAACCCAAAATTTATAGTTATGAGTTATGGACTTTTATTGTTTACCTGTATTTTTTCGTCAACCGGGAAGGCATCAAACAAGATGGGATTTAAAAATTTAAAATATTGATCCAAAATAAATTTTTCTTAGTCATATTGTGAAGTCACAACTACAAAGACTGACTCATTTATATGGGAAACTTACCTATGGATCTAGGGCATTTTGTGCACTCTGTCTTTGGGTGTGCATGTTTGGGTTTTTTTTTGTTGTTGTTTTTTTTTTTCATAATACCAAATGCTGCATGGTTGACGGGATCTTTAAGTTTAATATGTGTACATGTTGTGCATGCATGAAATTCGTGTAGTATATACATATGAAATAATATACATATGTAAAAAGGAGGATTAGGCTTTGAGTTTGACAGTCCTCGTATTTGCCCGGGGAGTTTGGAAAAATGTCCCTTTTCACCCACATATCGTGACCAGCAGGGTGAACACAGACCTTCCAGTGTTGCGTTTGGTACTAACCCTTGTTTGTCTGTTTTGTGAATGTGTTTTTTTTTTAATGTATATGATAAACAACTGCTTTATTTGCAAACCTTTGCAAAACTTTTTGGTTTACGCAATGTAGGAATCCAAACTTTGAAAGACATTGGGTTACTATAATGTAGGTTCCCCCAAAACCCTTTCTTTGCAAAACTATTTTTTTTACTACAATGTAATACTCCAAACCTTTTTGCAAAATTTGCATTACTACAATTAGATACTCCCAAACCTTCTTTGCAAAACTGTTGCGTTACTACAGTGTGGGTTCTTCACACCTATGCAAAACTATTGCATTACTACTGTGGGTTTCCCCAAACCTTCTTTAAAAACTATTACGTTACACAAGTAGATACCCCAACCCTTCTTGCAAAATGTTGCATTACTACAGTTAGGTTCCCCAAAACCTTCTTTGAAAAACTTTTTTCATTACCCCCTTTTAGATCCCCAAAACCTTCTCAGCAAAAGTTGCTTACTACATTGGGTTTCTCAAACCCTTTTCAAAATTTTTGCGTTACAAACAATGTAATAGCCAAACATTACAAACTACTTTAGATACCCCCTTGTTCCAAAACTGTTACATTACTAAAAATGTAGGGGCTCCAAACCTTTCTTTGCAAAATTATTGCATTACTACAAATATTTCCCAAACCTTTGCAAAACTGGGTTTTTTGGTGTTACCACAGTGTAGAACTCCAAACCTTTTTCAAAACTATTGCATTACTATAATATGGGTTACCCCAAACCTTCTTTGCAAAACTATTTTTATAAAATAGTACCCAAAAACCTTCTTTAAAAACAGCAACAAAATATACCCAAACCTTCTTGCAAATTATGTTTTTCTACAATTAGGTTCCCCAATTTTCTTTGAAAAAACTAGAAATACTAAAACAAGGTACCCAAACCTTCTTTGCAAAACTATTGCTTTACTAGTACAATGTAGGTACTCCAAACCTTTGCAAACATTGCTTTCTATAATAAGGTATTCCAAACCTTTTTTGAAAAATCTATTGCTTTACTAAAAATGTAGGTTCCCCAAAACCCTTTGAAAAACTTTTTGCATTTTTATAATGTTGGACCAAACCTTTTTTGCAAAAAAATTGCTTACTAAAATGTAGTACCCCAAACCTTTTTTGCAAAACTATTGCATTATGCATTGTAGATACCCCAAACCTTCTTTGCAAAACTATTGTTTTTACTGCGTGTGGGTACTCCAAAACCCTTCTTTGAAAATTTTTATTGCATTACTAAATTGTAATACCCAAAATTTATTTGCAAAACTATTGTGTTACAAAATGTAATGCTTAAAACCTTTTTTGAAAAAATTGTTGCTTTACTACAATGAGGTACCCAAACCCTTTCTTTGCAAAACTATTGCATTACTACATGAAATTTGCACCAAAACCGTTCGAATTTTTTCATTCGCAATGTAGATACTCCCCAACCTTCTTTGTAAAAGTAAAACTTTTCCTTACTAAAAATTAGTTCCCAAACTTTTTTGGGAAAACTATTGTATCTGCAAAACTGTTTTGAAAAACTTTTTGTTTAAAAGTATCTTTACTGCTTAAAAATTTAACCCACTGTTATTTTATTTGAAAGTTTAGAAATTTTTTTTGATTGCCTGCCTAAGTTTTACAAATTTTTGTTTTAAAGTATCTTTATTGTTTAACAATTAACCCATTGTTTTGTTTTTAAAAGTTTAGCCCATTTTTTGACTGCCTAATAATGCTTTACTTTTTGTGTTAAAGTTCATTATCATTATTTTTTAACAATTAACCATGTTTTTGTCAAAATTTAGTCCATTTTTGACGCCTGAATAATGCTTTACTTTTTGTTTAAACTTAAAGTTCTTTATTATTGTTAACTTTTAACCATGTTTTTGTCTTTAAAATTTTTAGTCCTTTTTTGACTCCTGAATAAGGTTTACTTTTTGTTTTAAATTTAAAAAGTATCATTACATTATTGTTTAACAATTAACCCAGGTTTTGTATTTAGAAAGTTTAATATCATTATAGTGAGATCAAAAATTACAATCCCAAAGCCTCTTTCTGATTTCATTTACCTATTTGCTTTTTTTTTGTTGTTCATTTTGGTTTTGGGTTTTTTCTTTTTGTGTTTGTTTACTTTTTTTTTTTTTTTGGTTTTTGGTATTGTTTGTTGTTGTTATTTTTTAGCTTGCCAAAGGCATACCACATTTCCATGAATTTTTAAGCAAGTGAATTTTTTTTGTAAACATTCTGCTAAACAAAAGAAAAAGTGTTTGTTTTTATAGATAAATGAATAAATAGTAGATACATAAATAAACAATACATTTATGCTATCCTTCACTTTCTTTTCCTTACACAAAAGATTTGAGTGCGTCTGTGTATGTATGTGTTGGACCACCACCCATTTTTCTCAGGAATGGTTACGGCCCTTTACAATCTGTTGGGTAGAAACCCTTTTGAACCGTGACTCCCACACCCTGTTCCCCAAACTGCAAATATTTAACTCTTTGACTCCCTCACCCTATCCAACATTTTCCTGCGGTGGATAGGGGAGGGAGTCAAACTTTTTTAGTTTTGCTTTGCCAACGTGGTTACTATGCAGATGCTGGTGGCAGGGTGCGGGGTCAAAAGGGTTGGTGGGTGGGGTAGTCAAAGGGTAGGGTGCAGGAGTCAAAGGGGTTTAAATTTTTGTTTTTTGACTTTGACGTGGGGCAGTGCAGATCTTTCCTTTTGTCCCACTTAATGCCCCCCCACATAATAACCAGGCGGGAAACTCTCACGGATCCACTGATTTCGGGGATGATTCCTTTTAAAGGGGGAAAAAAAAAATTTTCAGAGGAAATTTTACTGTTTATTGTATTTCCCATCAGAAAATGCATCCACAATCCCCAAAAATTACAGAAATTCCAGACCCATCAGCAGGGCGTTGCCCCTGGCCCCCGGCCAATTTTAAAGGGGAAACTTCTTCTCCTCTTACCCACCTGATAGACACAACAAGCCCTGCGAGGTTGTAAAGGATAGAGTACTTTGGCGGGTTGTTCTTTCAGTAGAACTGTGTGATCAAGATCCGTTTATCTTGATTTCATCCCAGCCTGCACTTTTAAAACCCGGCTGTCTTGTGCCCCTTAATGTTGCCATCATTCTGCGGTTTCACTTTGTTTTAAAGGGGCCCCCATCTCCCCGCCTCCCCATTTCAAATCTCGCCAGCATGCAGGTTTTTGCGCTACTGGGGGGATCTGCCAATAACGCTGGCAGGTTTGGGTTGAACATAGGAATTGTCCAAGGTGACTATCCATCGAGAACAAAACTGCAAACAACTCCAAACTTGTGTTTATTTAATTTTTTTTTTTAAATCTGTTTGATTTTTTTTTTTCCCTTTTCGATTTTTTTTCCAACTTGAGTTTCAGTGAAAGTAAAATTTTGAACCTTTTTCCCAACCCTTTGACTCCCGCCCTATCCACCATCTGCAAAAATTTAACCCTTTGACTCCCACCCTTACACCACCAGCTTCCCGATTTAGCGGGTGGTTGGGTGAAAAACCCAAAAGGATTAAAATTTTGCTTTTGCTAGCATGGAGGATGCTGGGGACGGGGGGCAGGGTTTAAAGGGCTAAGTCGCCAGCCCAAAAAAAACCCGATTTTTTTTTGGTTTGTGTTTTCATCACACCGACTACAAAACAAGCTGAGGGGGGTTTTTCAATACTGCTATGCAGGTGCAAAACAGAGGCCGAGTGAGTGTTGGGTGTGACTGGATAATGAGGCTTTTCTGCTTGCATTTAATTTTTCGAGGGTATTAACTAATTCTCTGTCAGCATTGCACAGTGTATGTGCTCCGCAATCAGACTCGTGCCATTGGGGAAACAGTTTTTTTTCTCCCGGGGCTCTTGCGCTTTTCTTTTTCTGTTTGATTTATTTTGAGGGGGTTTGTTTGTTTTTTTAGGTTTTGGACACTACCCCCGCTTCAGTGATCAGATTTTGGGATTTCTGCTGAAAGAGATCTTTTTCGCTTTCGTTGATTTTGATGTTGTTGTTGTTTTTTTTTGGTGAAAGAGAGAACGAAAATGTATTCACTTGTAACAAATCATGAAATTTAGAATTTCAGTTTTTTAATTTTTTACGATTTTCTGTGAATAATTTCTAGATTATTCTGAAGAAATGGCAGATTCTTAGGGGAGAAAATCTAGTAATATATGCATAAATGCATGCTTTCATGCATGCACACACTTGTTAAGGCCCGCACAGTACGCTCTTTTATACAACAGCATATGTACATACATACGTACATACAACTGCTAGCCAACCCGTCAGAAACCCGCAGAATGAAAAACCAACACTTTTAAAAGGGATGCTCACACCACACAGTACACAGACCACACCCCCAACACACCAGACACACACACATCACACCACACACACACACACCAAAAAAAAACAACCACACACACACACACACACACACACACCCCCACACACAACACCCCCACAACATACACACACACACCCCACACACACACACACCACCCCCCACCACCAAAACACACACAACCACACAACACACACAAAAACACACAACAAACACAACCACACCAACCCCACACAACCCAACAACACACAAAAACCACAACCCAAAAACCCCCCCAACACACACACACAACACAACACACAACACACCCCACAAACCAAACACAACACAACACACAAACCACCCCACACACACACGCACCCCACCACCCGCACGCACCACGCCCAAGCACGCCACGCACAAAACAACACACACACACACACACAACACACCACACACCACACACACCAAAACTCACGTACACGAACACAAACACACACACACACACACACACCACACCACAACACACACACACACAACCCCACAAAACACACACACACAACACACAAAAAAAAGTTTTCCCCCACATAAATTCACCACTTTTTTCCAAAGCTAACAAAGAAAGAAAATTTGGGTTATGTCTTTTTCATCCTTTATTTCATGCTCGTTGGTGCTTGTGTCCTGTCAGACTTTTCCCTTTTTCAGTGGTTGCCTTTTGCAGGGACTTTTGGGACACAGCCGCTGCATCCCCCAAAAAAAGATTAGCCACACAGAATTTTTTTTTTAAAGGATCATTTCCTTGGAAATTCCCTATTGTTCTTAGTTTTTTTTTTCGGTGGGGTCTTTCTATGTCACCTGAATGGCCCCAGAAATTTCCGGGGTTTTTACAGTGCGGATGATGATGATGATGGCATAAGGGTGATAACCTGATGCTATGGAGTTCCATTAGGACGAGATGCTTGACGGGGGTGTACTCACCTTACTATCATATAGATCGGCATCACCGGCCCAAGAAAAACGGGCACCGCGGTGTTATCAATATTTAACTAATATCTTCGTGATGCATCCGTAAGTGGTTTAGCCGACTGTGTGGTTCCCCGTCTCCCAAAAAAGCCCCTAAACAAAGGGGGGAAGCCGTTTGGGGCCCCAAGAATGCCACAAGAGAATTTAATTTTTTTTTACTGTTATAACACCCTGGGTGGTGACCCAAAACAGGAGGCAGACGATTTTTTCCCTTTTCCCTTTTTTTGCAACAAACTCACAGTGAAGGACATTTCGGCCCCCACCTCCAGTCTCATGACCATCGATCATTTAGTTTCTGTTTTCAAGATAACGCGAGCAAATGAAAGAAGAATTCCATATCACTGATGCCGGGATGGAGAAGACCCAAAACATCATGGCATACGCCTTAAGCCGCATGTAAGGCCTAACACTCATCATTATCAGGGCCTTTCCCATGGTCGCTGGGGATCATGGACTCCTCTTTTGTCTGCCAGATTTTTTGGGGGAATACGATGGGGTTCCCCTTTCCTTCCATTGTTTTTTGGGGGGGGGGTTTTTGCGGTCTCTCAGCTGCCCTTTGACTCTTGACACCCACAAAAGGGAGTAGGGGGATTTTTTTTTTTGCCAAAACTGACCCTTTTTTTTCCCAAAATAAATTTGCATGCTGTCAGAGAGAACATCACATATGGGGCACTTTGGCCGCTTTCAGAGTGATAAGCCACGACAGGTTTTTAGTACTTTTTACTGTAATTTTTCACTTTTTCTGCCAAGACTCCATGCTGTGGGTGATGAATTTTTCCCCTTCAGGGAACCCGGGGTTTTTTTTTGGGGGGGTATCTAAAAAACTACAGAAAAAAATAACCCTTTTTCCCCTTTATGTCAAAGCACTTTTTATTTCATTTGCCTAAAGATGTTGAATTTTTGGGGCCTCATTTTTGTTCTCTCCAATGATTTTTTTTTAATTTTCACTTTGCTCCGTGTTTTGGTATGTTTCTTTTCTTTTTTTTTTTACATTTTTTAAAAAAAATAATTTCAGGATTTTTGTTTTTGCCTGAAATTTTTTTAAATTTTGGAAATTTTTTGGGGTTTTTAAAACTTTTTTTTTTCCCGCTTCATTGTTATTATTTAGCGCTAAAAAAGTTTTTGAAGCTTTTTTTTTTTTTCTGTTGCTTTTGAAAATTTGCAGATTTTTTGGTTTGCTCTTTTTTGTAGCTACGGCTGAAAATTTAAAATTATTCAAAAACAGCGCTTTGGGAAATTTCTTTTTTTTGAACTTTAATTTGGGGAAAAATGGTGTCATGATAAACGGGAGGGTGGGGTTCTTCTTTAAACTGACTTTTTTGTACTGCTAAATTTTTGAACATGGGAGTTCGCAAATGATCATGTAATGCTTTTCCCCCAAATTTTTTAATTTGCAACCTTTTTTTTTTCACGGCCATTTTTAAGTTTTAAATTTTTTTTTCTGTTTCTCTGTGTGGTGTGGGTGTTTGTGCGTGCATGCAGTGGGGGGGGGGGGGGGGGTGTCCTTGGGGGGCCTGCACGCAGGTGTGTGTTTTTTTCAAAAGATTTAGATTCTTTAAAATTTTTTTGAGTAATAAAAAAAGATTTGATGATAGAAAGCCCCCGGAAACCCCCGATCAAAAAAAAAATTTTGATTCCCCCCCTTTTTCCCTTTTTGGGGAAACCCCCCGGGAAATTTTACAAAAAAAGTGGTCCCCAACCCCTGTAGCATCATTTTTCCCTAGGGGCAGGTACAATATTTGCCTGCGGGCGCCCGGTTCAGACCTATTTGAGGTACATTTATTTTTTGGGGTTGGGTTTGCATGGGGAATAGCTTTTTTTCTTAATTAGTTCATTTTAGGGTGTTTGCAAGGCAAGGGGATTTTTTTGTATTTTCCCCCTCAGTTTTTTTTTTGGGGTTTCTTTTTCTAAAATTTTGTCTGGCGCTCGGAAAAAAATTTCCTAGGGCATTATGGTCACAAGTCCCCTGTGATAGAAAAATCCAGAACATCACGAAAAAAACCCTTTAAGCCTGCACATAAAACCCGGGGGGTTGATAAAAAAGTTTTGGAGCATCACCCTCGTGAACGTCCATAAGGGGGGAATTGCCCAAAGTTGCCCCATTTTTTCCCCCAAAAAACTCACAGCCAGTAAACTCTGGTTGGGGCAGTGAAGGCAAAAAATCTTGTTTTTTACAAACTGTAAAAACAAACCCCCCCAACCCTTCCAGTAAAAAACCCAACTGCCCCCCCAAGCAAATGGGGTTCACTAGGGGTCAAAATGGTGTTCCCAGAAAACGGAAAATTCCCCAAACATATGAACTGGGTCAAACCCCCCAAAGGGCCCATGATTAAAGAAAAAGGGGAAGAGTGGCAAAAAAGGGGGGCGATTTTTACCTGCCAAAACAAAAATTTTGGGGTTTTGGGGGGTTTTTCTCTCGGTGGGGGGCCTCGACTTTGTCCTCTTTTTAAATGGAAAATGGGAAACGAAGGGTTTTTTCCCTTTCCCAAAAAGGGGGCAAATGTGCCGGGTTTGTATCGGGGGGGTTTGGGTTTTTAAGCGGGTTTTTCTCAGAAAACTGTAATTTGGGGTTTGGGCCCTTTTTAGAAACCCGTTGAAAAAAATTTTTTTTTTCCCCGTTTTGTCTTTTAAACCCCTTTTGGGGGTATTGCCATAACCTCCCCCCGACCCGGTTTTCTTTTCTTTTAAAAACCCCCTTTGTCCAGGTACCCCGGGGAAATGTCATTTGCAGGCCCACGTCAAAAACCACCCCCCCCAAAAAAAAGGGCCCCCGTGTGCAGGTCTTTTTGCTGGGGTGGGAAGTATGTCAGGTCTCACTTAGGGTATTGGCTTTCCTTTTGTTACTGGTAACGGAAATTTTTTGTTTGGGGGTCCGACTCCCCCAAAGGGGTTTTGTGATGGGGAAAGAAAAAGATTTGGGGGGGAAAAATTTTTGACAGAAAAAATTTTACAGTTTTAGTTCCGCCAAGAAATACTGATTTGTGAAATCCTGATTCAAAAATTTACATTTTTTTTTTCACTTTTTTCAGTTAGAAGTTTGTTGGGGAAAAAGATAGGATGGTGTGTTAGAAGAAAATTTTTGGGGGGTGAAATTTCATTTTTAAAGGGGGGTTTTGGGGGGGGGGGGGTTTTTTTGTTGTTTTTTTTATCCCAGTTTTTTTCCCATTTTAATGGCCCCAAAAATTAGAAATTTTTAAAATGCAATGAGGATAAAATTATTATGCTGTGGGGTTCCTCTGGGGTTTGGAAAAACGGGTTTTGACGGGGGACGTACCTGTGCTTTAAAAACTGATTTTTTTTTCCTGGGGGTTCCCCAAAGCCTGAGAGTTGGGGCCCCTTTTAGTATTGGTCAGAGATTTGAGAAAAATTTCCCCATTGGGGCATACGGAAGTGGATGAGACTGGACTGTTGGTCCCGTCTTCCCGATGACCCCCCTTTAGGCAGCTTTTGGTGGGGGCCCAGGGGGGGCTAAAAAAAAACCCACTGTTTTTTAAATTGAGGGGTTTCAACCCACAATTTTTTAGTCAAATCTGTTGCACTAACCCACCCCAACTGTGAGTGGTAAAAATTTTAACTCTTTTTTTTTTAAAAATTTTTTCAATAAAATGTAAAATACAATAGGTTTGTGGGTTTGTTTTTAAAAAAAAATTTTTTTTGGAAAACATTAAAATTTAAAATTAAAAAGGGTTTTTATGAAATTTTTAGTTTTTAAAAAACTTTTTTTAGCCCCCGCTTTTTTAAACAGTATTGGGGGTTCTTGCATTTTTTTTTTGTATTTTGGGGTTTGTTTTTCGGGTTTGTGCTGGATTTTATCTGTTCTTTTGCTTTTTTTTTTATGTCAAAAACTGGGGGGTGGTTTCACTTTTGGGAAAAGGTTTGCGAAAATTGTGGCACAATTTCACTGGAATACGGAGCTTTTTGGGTCCACAGCTTTTTCCCTTTTATCGGTTGCACTGGTAGTAAAAACCGCATTAAACTTTCAAAAAAAAAATTTTATTCGTTTCCCCCTTTAAGCTCAACTGTTCTGTGTTTTGTAGAAAAATTGTGTTATGGTGTTCATTGTCATTGTGTTCACATGTCATTATTTTGTTCATTTACATATTCAGTTTGTCCATGTGAGAGCACATGTGCTTTGTAGAAAAATTGTTATAGTTTTTATTGTCGTGTTCACGTGTCATTATTTTGTACATTTACATATTCACTTTGTCCACCTGAGAGCACATGTTGAAAAATTGACAGTTTTGGGTTCAGTCTTACCTGATGATATGAGCGCCTTTGTATCCTCATTATAAAGCTGTCTCCTTTAATGTTACGCATTTTGTGTTGGCTTCTCTTCAAGGATTTTGCGCAAAGCCCTGGACAAGATCACAGAAATCAAATATCTGAGGGAGAGTAAAAGCAGGGTAAGTTTTGTTTTCATCTCTTTGCTGGAAGAAATAGTGATAGTGGGTGTGTCATTGGAGTCCCCCCCCCCTCCCCTTCCTGTTAAATAAACTCTCTCATTCTTAGAAAAAGGTTTATCAGGGTGTAATCTTGTAATTTCTTTAGATACTGTGCATTGATTTCATTGCATGTAGTTTTATCAGTTTTATCATTATTATTATTATTATTATTGATGACAGAGAAATTCTGCTAGGACAACTTGAGATGCTTTAGCAGTTGGGGACTTCGACCCTGAAATTTGAGTTAGAATTGTTCTTTCAGTATGCAGATCCTTTTGAAGATAGAATTGTTCTTTCAGTATGCAGATACCTTTTGAAGATAGAATTGTTTCTTTCAGTATGCAGATATCTTTTGAAGATAGAATTGTTCTTTCAGTATGCAGATACCTTTTGAAGATAGAATTGTTCTTTCAGTATGCAGATCCTTTTGAAGATAGAATTGTTCTTTCAGTATGCAGATATCTTTTGAAGATAGAATTGTTCTTTCAGTATGCAGATACCTTTTGAAGATAGAATTGTTCTTTCAGTATGCAGATATCTTTTGAAGATAGAATTGTCTTTCAGTATGCAGATACCTTTTGAAGATAGAATTGTTCTTTCAGTATGCAGATATCTTTGAAGATAGAATTGTTCTTTCAGTATGCAGATACCTTTTGAAGATAGAATTGTTCTTTCAGTATGCAGATACCTTTTGAAGATAGAATTGTTCTTTCAGTATGCAGATACCTTTTGAAGATAGAATTGTTCTTTCAGTATGCAGATACCTTTTGAAGATAGAATTGTTCTTTCAGTATGCAGATATCTTTGAAGATAGAATTGTTCTTTCAGTATGCAGATACCTTTTGAAGATAGAATTGTTCTTTCAGTATGCAGATACCTTTTGAAGATTAGAATTGTTCTTTCAGTATGCAGATATCTTTTGAAGAGAAAGAAAGTGATAGTTGAATTGAAAACGACAGATTGACTCTGGATATCATCACTGTCTTTTATCTTAAGATTTGTAAAGTTTATCTGTTTGTAGATTGAAATATGTAGATTAGAATATTCAGTCTGGGATCATTTTCAAAATACATGGCATGGATTCCATATTCTCACTGTTCCCAAGTCATTTTGTACACATATGCACTCATTTTGATATTGATATTCTTGTGCTCCTGTGAGGGCAGTCTTACAAGATAAATCTTATACTCATTCGTACCTTTTAAAAAATGAAGAGCACCATGGTGTATACCATGTGATGAGCCGTTGAGCATCAGACACCTTCTTCTTGATTGCTGGGACTTGTACAATGCGAGACATAAGCATACTTGGTGTACTCTTTAAAGAACTCTGAGACGTCCCTCCTGATGCAATTTTCCAGTTTTCACTAGAGATCAATAGATTTCACCTCATATGATTTGACATCTGAGTAAGTTCTTCTTGAATTGCATTTTAGACTTGCAAGGTTAACGGGTGACATGAAATCCCCTCATGCAAAATAACAGCAAAAGGCACAACCTTGACCAGGTTAATAAGTTTAAATTCCTGGGAACGATCATTTCATCAGACGGCAGATGCATATCAGAAATAACTGGCAGAATCGGCCAAGCCAAAACAGCATTCAAAAAGATGACAAGCATCCTTACCAACAGATGCCTATCAATTAACATCAGGAAGAGAGTTTTAAATGTTGTATAGAACCATACTGTTGCATGGATGTGGAGGCGTGGGACAGTCAACAAACAAAGCCAGAACAAGATTGAGGCAGCCGAGATGTGGTTTCTCAGAAGAATGTTGAGAGTTCCATGGACAGCAAAGAAAACAAACGAGACAGCCTTGACAGAGGCAGACACAAGTAGATCATTTCATAGGAAGATTAGGAAAAGACAGGCAACATTTATAGGCCGTTTTATGAGGAAGGAGGATTTGGGAGCACCTGGTCACAACGGGAAAGATGGAGGGAAAGAGAGCACCAGGTAGACCCAGGGAGTAAATGCTAGACGGACTTGCGGAGTGGCTGAAGATGAGGAGGGTGGAGGAGATGCTTGGGGCAACAAGAGAGAGAGAGACAGATATGAACGTCCATGATCGCCAACGCCATGCGGCAGGGCACCTGATGATGATGTTGATGAAGGTTAACGGTGATCATGGTTTTTAACTGTTGTCTTTTATCATAACCTGGTTGTCGTTTTTGACGTGGTGTTAGCCCTGATATGGCTCTAGTAGTGGGCTGGGCTATAAGCAATATGAACTTGAACTTGACACTGGTGTTGTTATTTTGAGTAGGTGTTCTTACACCCCCCCCCCCCACCCCACCCATGAGGATGCTGGGGGCTCTTTCAGTATGAATAGTATCCCCAAATTCTGTGCTAGAAATTCCCTCTTTACTGTCACTCTCTTTGTTTCTGCCTTGTTCCTTTGCTTTCTGTCATTTCTACCTATCATTTTCTGCCTTGTTGGTCCATTGACCTGTATGTGTTCGATAAAGTCTTTCACACTTTTTCTTAGGATTGATTATCGGGTACATGTATTAAGTGCATTTTTGGCTCTAGGGAGTGAGATATGCGGAAGCAATTTTAGGTAATTTATGCCTGTTTTTATATATGTTTTGGTGTCCTTAGGTGTGCTTACATTTGTATTCAGGTGTGTTTTCTTAAATTCCCTGTGCGATAAATTTGACAGAGTGGTCAACACCAAGGGCATGTCCTTAGATTAGTGTGCAAATGCAGTGATATGTCTGTGTAATTTTTTCTCTTTTTTTTTTCCTGTTGAAGTTTTGTATTTTGAAGTGATTATAGCCCTGATATAGCTCTGTGCAGTCGGCTGGGCTTTAAACAACAATAGCAATAACAGGTGTTCTCACGATGATGTGGGAGTGACTATGTTGTGTGTTGATGTTGTAGATTCCAGGCAGCCAAAACCAATCATGAGGCGAGGGGTCCTGATGAACATGCTTCAGATAAATGCCACCACCCTGCCTCTGTGGGTCAGCAAGCCGGGGGAAAAGTGAGTACTGGGCTATGAAGGGGACAGTTTGGGTGCTGGGATTCATTGTATTATCTGCAATTTTTATAGGGAGAAGAATGGCAGAATGGTTCAGACATTCGCCTGCCAATAACTCAGCTCGAGTTTACAGGGTTCACTCCCATAGAGGCCTTAACTTTTCTCCTCAGTTTGACCGGAAAATTGAACTGAACATCTAGTAATTCGGAAGGGGTCGAAAAAACAAGTGGGACCCCGTGTGCTTTCTGGCTGCGCACGCTAAAGATCCCACGGCAGTTGAAAATCATGAAGAGCAGGGCATTGCCCAGCTGCCTTGGTATGAAACATTGGAGAGATAGGTTGATTTCCCAGGTCCCACCCTTTGAAGACCAGTTAGCCTTCTTGCCTTTCTGAAGTGTAGGTTAAAAAAGAGTGAATATGAATTTGAAGTGAGGAAGAGGGGATTGGCGCCACCCTTGTGGTGCTGGCCCCGGGAGAAGTTGAGGTCTCTGCCACCTCTCTCCCCTACGACCCCAGAGTTATGGAACTATCTAGGTAAGCCCTCAGGACCTGGCCAGCTCATGGGTTTATGCGCAGGCTTAAGGCTTCTGCCGTGACCATTCTGGATCTTTTCCATCACATGGCAGCTGTGACGTTAGTGCATATGGATTTCGTTCTGAGTGCGGAGACGCTATCTTGAGAAATTGACATTGAAATTGAAAAATCTGAGCCAGAGAGACTTAATACTTATAGACAGGTTCCATGAAGAAGGCAGGCTTTATTTCATGTAAAAAAGATTCAGGGTTTGGACAGGCAGATCAATAGGGTAGCGGCAGGTAAATTTTTTTAAGGAATAATTCAAGAAAGAAATGATATTATTTTCAAAGGGATAAATTCAGTAATAGTAATATGTTGATAGATTCGTAGTATTGTGAACTGACAACAAATTTCTTTTCAGTTTACCATTGAAAATGTACTTCTTTCAGCAATCATGCACTCATTGTTCTTTCAGCAATGATGTGCTTTTTGTTCATGGATAGGTTTTCATATTTTATGTCAGATGTGGATGTTGATGTTTTCTAATGAAAAGTTGATTCCAGCTTTTAAAACAAGTACAACAGCTCATGTGCTCAGCTATCACTCAGTCACATGTAGGTTTTTTTTGGGTTTTTTGTTATATTCTATCTATGAATTGTGTATTGAAAATGTATGTGAAGATTTCTGGTTGAATTGATGATTTTGATCTTCTTTCATTATGCGTGAGTGAACATTTTGAAACTGATCAGGATAGAGGAAGTGTATAGTAATGGTGTTGAGCAGTGGCCTAGTTGTTTAGGATGCCTACCTAGACAGGAAAAGTCCTGTGTTAGAATGACAGTTTGGACAAAAAGTTTTCTTCCCCCTCCCCCTCCCCCTCCCCCCTTCCTTGCTAGATTTTAAGTAGTGGTCTAGATCCTAGTTCTTTTGGATGAGACAGTGAAGCTCCCCCTCCCCCCCCCCCAAATCAGGATGCCAGAGGCTCTTTCAATATAAAGATTGTCTCCGCCTTCTGGAAATTTCTCTTCTGCCACTCTTTGTGTTTCTGCCTTGCTTCTTTGCTTTCTGTCATCTCTTCCTGTCATTAAACCTTGCCGGTTCATTCATCTCTATGTGTTCTACAGCCTTGTGTACTTTCTCTTGGGATTGATAATTTGGGTACATGTATTGATTCCATTTTTGGCTCTTACCTACAGAGGTGTTATATGCAGAAACAATTTTAGGTAATTTAGCCCAGTTTTTTTTTAATGTTTCAGTGTCATTAGTTAAGTTCACATTTTTTTTTTTTTGTTGATCATTGCACTCAGGGGGTTTACCTTTGTGTTCACCTTGTTTGTTTTTTCCCCGTCCCATTTTCTATGCTGCCTTAATGGCCACAGAAGCTGTCACAGTTTTTACAGTGTGATGATGATGATGGTAATGAGGATGGTAATTATGACGCTATGGAGTTCCATTTAGATTGAGACTTTTTGACAGGGCTGTACTCTACGCTTACTATCATAATATATCCTGGCGTCAGCCAGGCCTGAGAGATACAGACATCAGAGGTGCTGGTCAGAAGATTTGAGCAACACCCTCAATGATGCATCCATGAAGTGGATGAGGCTCGACTCTGTGGTCCCAGTTTTCCCAATGAGCCCATAGCACACCTAACTGGGTAGGAGCCGGTTAGAGCCGAAAAATCCCACAGTGATTTTTTTAAAGGGACTGATGGGTATTCAAACCCACAGCCTGCCAGTCGGTAGTCTGTTGCACTAACTACTACACCACAGTGACTTGTGTATTGACGTGTTTTTCATTATCTATATACAATATTAATATTTCTGTCATGATTCATGTGCTCAGGCCCCCTCCTTTGTGCGGAGCTGTCCCTGCCGACAGTAGTTACGTATGCAACAAGAACGACAAGATCGCAGCACGCGTGAAAAGTGCGGAGGGAGAGGAGAACTGGATCCTGGCTAGCGTCGTGTCCTTCAACCCTCAGACCAACAGATATGAAGTGGACGACATCGACGCTGAGGAAGGAAAGAGTAAGGACGTAATTTGTGTGTTGTGTAATAATCGTGGGTCTGTGTGGAGAGTGTGAAAGAGAGAGAGGGAGAGAGAGGGTTTGTTGTGTGAAATCGTTGGGTGGTGTGTGTTTGTATACTTACGTCTCTTTGTCATTCCTTTTCATGATGTTGTTTATCTGCTGTATGGAAACAAATTTGAGTTTTATTGATCTCTTGACTGCCGTGGCTTTTTGACATCTAGTGAACCCTCTCTGATACTGGCAATATTAGTCAGGTGTTCTCTCTCATTTGCATTGTGCTGAAATATGTGACAGCTGTCTCTGTTAATTTTACGTTTGTATGTGTCACAGAAGACTGTGAGCTCCGTAGTTTTTATGTTGGCGGCAGTCAAGGGGTTAACCTGTTAACTGCCTCCGACTGAATATTCAGTCGGAAGAAACATACACCTCCAGTGCCTCTGACCGAATATTCAGTTGGCGACCTTTTCCTATTTTTAGCCAGAAAACCCCAACACTTTCAGTGACATGTGAGATATCAACAGAAACTTCAGGATTTCCTCTATAAATAGATGCTTATTATGTATGCGTGACGTTTTATGGTCTTTTTTGCCCGTGCGATTGAAAAGATGACCCCTTACAGCTGATTACTATTCAGCGACTGTAAACTGTGGTGGATGAACCAGTTTCAACAGCGAGCAGCACACAGGCACAAAAAACAACTTATACAGCAGAAGAAGTTGCAGAAATCATTACTTGAGGAGGTGATTCTGATTTAGGATTCACTCGACAAGAGTGAAAGTAATGATAATCTGGCACATGCAGAGGATATTTCGATGTTGATGTCCGAATTTGGACTTAACCCAGTTAACAGTCAGAGTGACATTACTAGCGTTGGCGATCATCAAATCGAAAGTACTGCTGTTCCTGGTGTATTGTAAAGTATACTGAACAAGAAAGTATATAGTTTTGTGGGGTTTTCTGGGCAGGATGAAGAGATATGAATTTTATTTTCATTTTAAGTCTGAACGTTTAAAATTCCCTGGCACAGGTGATTTACCTCTTTATTGACATTTTGGCACTTAAGGGATAAAAAATGTTACAGACGACATTCCATCAGTCGACGACGCATCGTCCCGCTCCCTACATACCGTGCCAACCCTGAGACAGATCCTGAGGCTCTCTTTCCCAAAGGAACAGTAAGCATGTTGTCCTTTCTATGTCCTTGTTATCTCTTTGACTCCCCCCCATGGGGATGCAGGGGGCTTTTTCAGTATAAATGTGACCTCCCACCACGAAATCAGTCTTAACTAGCATTTTGGGCATTTTGAGATATACATATCACTGGAAAGTGTACATTCTGCTGATTGTTTTGGTACTTGAATAAAGCTTGTACTAAAAAAAAATGTAAAAGTTATGTATGTTTAAAGTCATAACGTTGTATGATGGCCATTTTGAGAAAACGGCCTCTAAAGTTTTTGTGTGCTCTCCTACACATTTTCTTAAATTTCATTTGGTGGCTTTGACTCAGTTTGTTTCTAATTTTCGCTGTCATCTGAAAGGTGCACCAAAGAGCTTTCCGTCAGTATATTACGTGTGCGGGTACTGCACAGGTTACGGTTTACAATAAGAGACAAAAATAGGTACTTTTGGTAGGAAATTGCATTCTTTCTGCTGCGATCAGTGCATTAAAATACCATTTTAAATTGATTAATAATATTTTTTCAAGAAAAAAGCTTCTGTGGGTGATAGATTATAGTCTGCAGAAATCAATTTTGAGAAAAAGTTAGAACACCCCAGATAGACCCTCAGTCATCTTTTCAGCTCCTAGTGCTGTTCGACTGACTGCGAGTTAAGACTGATTTCGTGGTGGGAGGTCACAAATAGTAACCCCACCTTCTGGAAATTCTGTGCTAGAAATTTCCTCTTTTCTGTCACTCTCTTTTGTTTCTGCCTTGTTCCTTTGCTGTCTGTCATTTCTTCCTGTCAATTTCTGGTCCATTCACCTATATGTGTTTGATAAAGTCTTGCATACATTCTCTTAGGATTGGTAATTGGGTACATGTATTAAGTGCATTTTTGGCTCTAAGGAAATGAGATATGCGGAAGCAATTTTAGGTAATTTTGGCCCGTTTTTTATATGTTTTAGTGTCCTTTGTCATGATTAAATTTGTATTCAGGTTTGTTTTTTAAATCCACTTTGCAATGAATTGGATGGAGTGGTCAACTCCACGGGAATCTCCTAAGTTATGTGCACAAATGCATTGAGATGTGTATTTAATTTTCTTTCTTTTTTTTTCTTGTTGAAGTATTGTGTATGTTTTGAAACAGTTATAGCCCTGATATGGCTGTACACAGTTGACTAGGCTGTAAACAGAATTTTCAGTCTCTTTGACTCCTTCACCATATCCGTCAGATGCAAAACTTTTACCTTTTTGTTCCTTCACCCAGCCTGTCAGTTGCAGAAACTTAAAAACTTTTCTTACCATCACCCTGCCTTTGCTCCTCACCTGCCCTGCTTTCATTTCAAGGCTTTGCCAGTGTAGAGGGTTTTGCATGGGCTCAAGGAGTGTGGCAAATTATCACTGTTAGATTCAGGTACAATGTGTACAGAGCTTTCTCAGCATGATAAATTCATCTGAACACACACAGATTGGGATTCAAATTTACACACTCATTCTCTCTGTTTGTCTGTCTGTTTCTCTCTCTCTCTCTCTCTCTCTCTCTCTCTCTCTCTCTCTCTCTCTCTCTGTGTCTCTCTCTCTGTCTGTCTCTGTCTCTCTCTCTTTGTCTGTCTCTCTCTCTCTCTCTCACACACACACACACACACACACACACACAACACAACACAACACAACACAACACAACACACCACACACACACCACACCACACCACACCACACCACACCACACACACACACACACACACACACACACACACACACACACACACACACACACACACACACACACACACACACACACACACACACACACACACACACACACACTACATGAGCAAGAGCTTTGAAGCGAAAAAATGATTCAAGTTAAACCATACTGAAATCTGAACAGATGACGTTTTGTGCAGGGTTAGTGATAGTTTTTGAAAATACAGTTTCAGTGTTGGATATTATATAGTGAATAGCTGTATGATATAGTTTACAGTCAGACGCTATTTTGTGATCAGTTTATAAATATCCTAATACTGTTTTTTTCTTTCATTTTTCAGTTGGTGCTAGCCCTTTACCCACAGACCACCTGTTTCTATCGAGGACTTGTCGATGAGCCTCCCAAAAATGTGAGTCGATGAGTTGCTTCTCCATTGTCAAATTGTGGTGTATGTAGTGTAAATGTGAGTCAGTGAGTTGCTTCTCCATTGTCAAATTGTGGTATAGCTTTTTCATGATTTTTTGTTGTTGTTTTATTGTTGTTATTGTTGTGTTTTGGTTTTGGTTGTTTTTTTGGTATTTTTTTTTTAATGATTATTTTAACTCATTGCGATATCTCCAATTACTCATGGTCAGCACTTTCAGCAGTGAGTGTCGCAGCATGCTGTCCACACAGGGAGCATTAGATTGTTTATGGGAAATAACTGTTGTGGGCCTGTATAGCTTTGGCATTGGCCAGTGAATGGGTTACTTCCCATAACAATGACATCATTTCCAAGTTTATTCAACTCTGCTTGTTTACATTTTCCTGCTTGTGAGTGTAACATTAGTGTCAAAGGGAAAAAAAACCGACTGACTCCTGGTAAACACATGCTGCATTTGTTGCTTGCAAGTGAAAGAGTGGCGTGAGGTTTGTTTGTTTTTTGTTGTTGTTTTTTTCTCAGTGTTCTGATTTTTTTTTTTTTTTTTTGTGGATGCGTGTATGCATATCATTTTGCCCACATCATGCAGAAGATACGTCACTGAACATTCTGCTTACTCCATCTTTAGTGGGAGTGCATCTCATCTCATCTTATCTGTCGGCATCACCGGGTGCGGTGTTGGCCACTGCAGTCAGTGACCCCGACAGGGTTATCCTCCTCCATTTTTTCGCTGACTCTGCTGACTTCATGAATTTTCGTGCCACTGGATTCAGTGAAGTTGCCAATGAGAGAAGGTGGTGGTTGGCTTCAGTCTTGCCTTGAAAGACGGTCTTCATAAGGGAATGCATGCTGGGTGTTGTATGTTTCTGTAAGTCATTGGGACATTGACATGCCTTACAGGAGCTAAACAGCAAGAAGACTGAAGTCATGGTAATCAGTAAAAAACATGAAATCCCCTCATGCAAAATAAGTTCAAATATCTGGGAATGATCATCTCACCAGACGGCAGATGCACATCAGAAATAGCCAGCAGAATCGGCCAAGCCAAAACAGCATTTAAGAAGATGAAAAGCATTCTTACCAACAAATGCCTATCAATTAACATCAGGAAGAGAGTTCTTGAATGTTATATAGAACCAGTAATGTTATATGGTTGTGAGGCGTGGACAGTCCACAAGCAAAGCCAGAACAAGAATGAGGCAGCTGAGATGTAGTTTCTAAGAAGAATGTTGAGAGTTCCATGGACAGCAAAGAAAACAGACGAGACAGTCTTGATGGAGGCAGACACTAGAAGATCATTGATTATGAAGATTAGGAAAAGACAGGCAACATTTATAGGCCGTTTGATGAGGAAAGGGGAATAAGAGCACCTAGTCACAACAGGAAAGCCGGAGGGAAAGCACCAGGTAGACCCAGGGGAAAAAATATTGGTTGGATTTGCAGAGTGGCTGAGGACAGAGAGGGTGGAAGATGTGCTTGCGGCAACAAGGGATAGATGCAGGGCACATGATGATGATGATGCCTAACAGGATCTGCACATATATACACATGAAGGGGGTATAGTTATAAACAAAACTGCACACATGTCAACCTGGGAGATAGGACAAATCTTTCTACCCTTTACCCACTGAGCTGGAGGTGTCCATGCAGGATCAAACTCAGGCCTTTTGAATGGAAGTCTTAACATTTGACCAACTTGACTATAGTGCAGATTGTATACTGAGGAATATTCTTAGCATCAACAAACACCAGAACTGACTCTTTGAGTGGATGTTCAATACAAAGAGTATCGTAACTGGGAGTATTCTGTGCCTTTGGCATCATTTTTTTTTTCTTCCAAATTTTTTTTTTAACCAGAGTCAGGCATACTGATGTGTATTTTGCATGTTAATGTTTTTTAAATTATGTTTTTTTTGTGTGTGTATCTCTCTCCATTTTAAGTTATGTTTTGTTGTGTATTTTTCTCCATTTTAAGTCATATTTTGTTGTGTTTTTTCGGACATATTTTGTTGTGTATTTCTCACCATTTTAAGTCATATTTTGTTATGCATTTCTCTCCATTTTAAGCTGTGTTTTGTTTTGTGCATTTCTGTCCATTTTAAGTCATATTTTGTAAGTCATGTTTAACACACACACACACACACTCTCTCTCTCTCTCTCTCTCTCTCTCTCTCTCTCTCTCTCTCTCTC
>JAPXFY010001754.1:27500-32776 GCA_030674185.1 Monoplex corrugatus | reverse complement strand
CTCTTTTCCTGTATTCTTTGATTTCATGTTTTTGTTGTCCATTTGTACTACATGGAAATACAGTTCATGTTTTTTGTTGGTGTTTTTTTTAAGACTACATCATGTATATGAACGTACAGCAGCTGTACCTGTTGCAGCTTCTCTTCAACATTAGTATGTATATTTTTTCATATGAATTTGTACAGATTACAAGTTGACTGGGTGCTGCCTCACCCTTTTTATATTGAACTGTCTAGTTTTGCTACATGTGTTATAATTATGATGAATTTACAGCCAAGTTTTAAGCCAGCAAAATAAAAGTAAAATGACATCTCAACTTCACCAAGTGTATGTGTGTCTATGACTGTTGTGTGTGTGTGTGTGTGTGTCTGTCTGTCTGTCTGTCTGTCTGTCTGTGCTTTTGTGCGACTGCCATTTCGGTTGGTTTAACTGCATGTTGAGGGTCAAAATAAACAGACAGGGGAAGGGAAGGGGAGTGGGGGCAGGGACACAGATGGTGCAGGAACAGTATTGCAAGGGTGACACTTTGAAAATCTGAAAAAACTGAAAAATCAGGCTAACTGGAAAACTTTTTTACTTGAAGGCACTAGCAGCACAATGGCGCGACGTAAGTGATGTGTGTAGCCTAACAAAGATCAATGGACCTGGTTGTCTTGTCTTCAACGATAGAGAGCACTTCCTCATTTCCGGTCGTCTGCTACGGTGCTGCTTCGGTCATAATACCGCCGATTCAACGTTTTTTTTCCCCCAAACATTTTTTTTTTGGAATAACAAAAATGATAAAACGGTATTTCTGTCTGGGGCCTTGCCGAGAAAACGGATTTCCGTCACCCAGATGGAAGAGTGGCACCCATGGTATTGTTATTGTTGTCCAGCCGACTGAACAGAGCGTACCAGAGCTATAACCATGTCAACAATTGTCCATACTGGACAACAACAACAAAACATACACTTGGAAAAGAAAATTAAATACACATAACAATGCATTTGTGCACATGATCTAAGGATATGCCCCTGGCGCTGACCACTCCATCCAACTTGTCACTAGGGGATTTCAAACAGCAAATCTGAATACAAATATAAATATGACTAAGGACACTAAAACAACCAGTCGCTGTGGTGCAGTGGTTAACGCAAAGGACTACTGACTGGAAGGTTGTGGGTTCGAATCCCCATCAGTACCTTCAAAAATCATTGTGGGATTTTTCGGCTCTAACCGGCTCCTACCCAGAGTTGGGTATGCTATGGGCTCATTGGGAAGACTGGGACCACACAGTCAAGTCTCATCCACATCACAGATGCGTCATTGAGGGTGTTGTTCAAATCTTCTGACCAACACTGCAGGTGTCTGTATTTCTCGGGCCTGGTTGACGCCAGGATATATTATGATAGTAAGCGTAGAGTACAGCCCTGTCACGCAGTCTCAATCCTAGATGGAACTCCATAGCATCATGATTATCATCCTCAACATCATCATCATCACATTGTAAAAACTGTGCCAGCTTCTGTGGCCATTAAGGTGCCGCAGAGAATGGGACGGGGGGGGGGGAGAAAAGAAAAAAAAGGACACTAAAACATGCAGACAAAAATAAGCCAAAATTACCTTAAATTGCTTCTGCACATCACACTTCCTTAGAGCCAGAAATGCACTTAACGCATGTACCCAATTACCAATCCCAAGTGAAGGTATGTAAGACTTCATTGAATACATAAAGGTGTTTATCAATCCTAAGAGAAAGTATGTAAGATTTCTTTAAACACATACAGGTGAATGGACCAGCAAGGCAGAAAATGACAGAAAGAGATGACACAAAGCAAAGGAGCAAGGCAGAAACAAAGAGAGTGGCAGAAAAGAGGCAATTTTTCACATGGATTTTCCAGAAGGTGAGGATACCATTCATACCGGTACTGAAAGAGCTCCCCGCATTCCCCATGGAAAATGGTGGTGCATGAGATGAGGTAACAAAAACAACAAAAACAAAGTTAAGAAAAACAATACAAAACAAGCACAGCAATAGACAGAAATATAAATATTTTTAAGCACAGATATGACACCTAATATTTTCATGTAGATATATATGACATTTAATATTTTCATGAAGTTATATATATGACATATATTTTCATAAGTCTTCAATGTTTCCATCTCTCAACTGATGGTGTTTTATACAGTAAAACTCACACACGCATGCTCTCAAAAGACACAACAACAGTGAATCTTTTTGAAACATTCTTCTAATAAAACTTCAATTGATAAACACCATTATAAAAAAGTAAATAAACAAATATCATCCAACTGATTAATGTACTAAACAAGGATTAAGACTGAAAACTGATCAAGTTAGTGAATAACAAACTTATCTAACTGGATTCTTACTGGAGTAAGAGCCTTTTTGCCACTGATGAACTGCAGTAAGAATCCCTTGCAGTATAATGAGTACAGTGGAAATGAATATCATTCTGCATTGTAACTACATACTTTTTTATCAATAGACATTGACCCTTTGACTCCTGCACCCTGTCCACCAGCATCCTGCATTGTCAACCATGCTAGCAAAGCAAAAACAATACTTTGACTTCCTCAACCTATCCACCAGCTTCCTGCAGCTGATGGATAGGGTGAGGAAGTCAAAGGGTAAGTTTTTGCAGTTGGTGGATAGGGTGCAGGAGTCAAAGGGTTAAATAACAGCTTTGAACTACAGAAAGTTTTTCAAAGAAGCAATTTTTTGGTGCATTTCACATTGTGCTCACAGTCGGCACAGTCTGTCTTCAATGGATGTCCATGCTGGGTATTTTCATGTTTCCATAAGTCACTCAACACTGACATAGCGTACAGCGAGAAGACTGGCAAAATGGTTCAGTCACTCACCTGCCAATAACTAAACTTGAGCTGCCAGGGTCCATTTCCCGCTGAGGCTTTGACTTTTCTCCTCAGCTTGACCAGAAAATTGAACAGAACATCCACTCCTGCAAAAGGGGACCTAAAATACAAGTCAGACCTATGTGCCTTCTGGCCTGCACACGCAAAAGATCCCACAGCAGTTGAAAATCTTTAAAAGCAGGGTGTTCGCCTGGTCACCCTGGTAGGAAACACTTGCGAGATAGGTTGATTTCCCAGGTCCCTCCCCTCAAAGGCCAATTAGCCCTTGCTCTCTAAAATCTTGATAAAAAACAAAACTGGTGGTACCACACTGTGGTGAAACACCTTGAACAGGGAAGAGCAGCCAGAGTTTCACATGATAAATCCACTGTGACAAAAAAAAATGAACATCAATATGAATATAAATACATCATCTTTAACGTACACAGCTGATGTTCTGTGTGCATGTAAAAAGGGAGTCCAGGCACAAGCAGGTTGGCACAATTATTTACACAGGAGGTAGGTAAAATCTGCAAAATTCAACACCAGGCACTGCCCAGTCAGGTTCAAACCCAGACCTTCCAATCAGAAGATCAGTATCCTAACCACTTGACTACTGCGCCTAACAAAATGTATAATTCAAATACAATACGAACGTGTGGGATCAGTATCCTAACCACTTGAGTACTGCGCCTAACAAAATGTATAATTCAAATACAATACGAACGTGTGGGATCAGTATCCTAACCACTTGACTACTGCGCCTAACAAAATGTATAACTCAAATACAATACGAACGTGTGGGATCAGTATCCTAACCACTTGACTACTGCGCCTAACAAAATGTATAATTCAAATACAATACGAACGTGTGGGATCAGTATCCTAACCACTTGAGTACTGTGCCTAACAAAATGTATAATTCAAATACAATATAAACGTGTGGGATCAGTATCCTAACCACTTGACTACTGCGCCTAACAAAATGTATAATTCAAATACAATATAAACGTGTGGGACACCGGAAACAAACTTAGAACAAATCTTCAGGTTTATCAATACACTGATCCATATCACATATATACACAATTTTCCTCTATTTCACAAACACTTACGCATTCACACACACACACACACACCACACACACACTCCCTCTATCTCAAACACACACACATACACACACACTCTCTCTCTCTCTCTCTCTCTCTCTCTCACACACACACACACACACACACACACACACACACACACGCACACATACACACTCTCTCTCTCTCATACACACACACACATACACACACACACATACACACACACACTCTCTCTCTGTCTCACATACACACACTTTCACTCACTCGCACACACACACACAATCAATCTGCACAATCTTACCAATTTCATAAGGAGACAGATATATCACACTTCGTTGAAAGGTCATGGGTTCAATCCCTACTCCCACCACTCCCACCCGGCCCCTTCCGATCATAAAAATATTGGCAGACTCTTCAGCTCCCACCCAAACTTATGCATGCTATGGGATCCTTGGGAAGGCAAACGTACCACACAGTCAAGTCTCACCCATGTCACAAATATGCCACCAAAGGTGTCAGATCACAATAGGTTTTGCTGAACTCCACCGAAGTGACCCAGCCGTGTGGTCTCCTCTAGTGGGTGATCCCACAGCAGCTTTACAATACTAGCTCCATTGCTATTGTTGTTTTTGTTTAAAGCCCAGCCAACTGCATAGAGCCACAACAAGGCTATAACCATTTCAAAACATACATAACACTTCAACAGGGGCAAAAAATGGAAAATTAAGTACACGTAACAATGCATTCGCGCACGTAACTTACAGATATGCCCCTGGTGTTGACCACTCTGACCAATTTATCAAGCAGGAGATTTTAAAAAAATGAACCTGAATACAAATTCAAACATAACTAAGGACACTGTAATATATAAAAATGGCCTAAGTTACCTAAAATTGCTCATGCACGGCACCTTTCCCTAGAGTCAAAAATGCACTTAATAGATGAAGAGAATGTACATAAGACTTTATACAGCACATTACAGGTGAATGGACCAGTAAGGCAGAAAATGATAGAAAGAAAAGACAAAGCAAAGGAGGGAGAAAGAAACAAAGTGAGTGACAGAAAAGAGGACATTTCTAGCACAGATTTCCCAGAAGGTGGGGATACTATTTATACTCAAAGAGCCTCCAGCATCCCCATGGGAGGAACAGCTGGCTGCAGTGGGCTTCCTGGCACAGGGGCTTTGAGCGAATGAACTTTAGGTGGATGGTGTGCTAAGGAGCTGGAATGAGTGGTATAGGGTCAATACCTTTTAAGCTGCGCAACAATGGGGCTAATAACAAGTAATGTGGTCCGTAATGTATGCATCATCTCTGTCAGTCTG
>JAPXFY010001754.1:7500-22500 GCA_030674185.1 Monoplex corrugatus | reverse complement strand
TGACAACACTCACCGTTATGACACAAGACATATCATCAACTCTCTGTCCAATCACAATATGACTCAACACATTTCTGAACCAACCCATCAAAAAGGTCACATTCTTGACTGGATCATTTCTCGTGATCACCACAATTCAGCTACTAACAACTGCTTAGTTCTTTCTACCCGTCTAACTTCAGCCCTTCCATCTGACCACTCTGCAATTCTCTGTTCTCTTGACATTTCTCCTCCTTCCTGTACCACGCGCACAGTGACTCGACGCAATCTCAAATCTATCGACCTCTCCACATTTTCATCTGATGCCTCCCGTCTCCTTTCTGAAAAGTCACATAACCTTGCCGATGAATTCTATACTACTCTCCACCATCTTCTGGACACTCATGCTCCAGCCACAACCCGTCTTTTACCTGACCGCCCCCCTACCCCCTGGCTCACTCATGAGATAGCCTGTGCAAAACGTGCCCGCCGCAGAGCAGAGCGCCGCTGGCGCAAATCCAAACTCACTGTACACAGGCAACTTTTCCAAGCCTCTAAAACAAAAGTATCCACCCTCATTGCATCTGCAAAAACAAGCTATTTCCAAACCAAAATCCTGAATGCCTCTTCTTCAAAAGAACTCTTTACAACCATGAATCATCTCCTTGGCACATGAAAAGACTTACCTCTCCCAACAAAACATACAAATGAAGAACTCCCATCTGTATTCTCTAAGTATTTCACCACCAAAATACAAACTCTTCGTGACAGGCTTGACAGGACACCCTGTCAACCATGCCCACCTGACCCTTCCTTCTCTGGCACACCTCTCACTACTTTTACCCCAGTCTCACAAGAAGAAATTTTCAACACAATCAGATCCATGTCGTTCAAAACCTGCGAACTGGATCCTCTTCCAGGTTCTCTCTACTCCGATTGTCTCCCTACTCTCCTCCCATTCATCACTGACATCATCAACACTTCTTTTCAAACTGGAACTGTCCCAGATTCTTTCAAGTCTGCTATTGTTCACCCTCTCCTCAAGAAACACAATTTAGACCCAAATGAACTGAAAAATTACAGGCCTATCTCTAATCTCTCTTTCTTGTCAAAACTCCTTGAAAAGGTCGTCCTCAACCAGCTGAACTCTCAGCTGTCTGCCAACAATCTCCTCAATCCTTTCCAGTCAGCCTACCGCCAGTGCCATAGCACTGAAACTGCCCTACTACACATTCTCAACAATCTCCTCCTTGCAACTGATACTGGCAAAGTCTCTCTCCTCACACTCCTTGATCTGTCTGCAGCCTTCGATACCATTGACCATGGTATTCTCCTTTCTAGACTTCATCATACTTTTGGCATCTCTGACATTGCTCTCTCCTTTTTCACTTTGTATTTATCAAACAGAAAACAAACTGTTCTCATCAATGGCACTTACTCTCAACCTGCATACCTGACCTGTGGTGTTCCACAAGGATCTGTCCTTGGCCCTGTTCTTTTCACTCTTTATACCTCCCCCCTGTCCACCATCATCAACTCACACTCTATAAAACACCACTTCTATGCTGATGACACCCAACTTCAAGATAGTGACTCACCTGATATATACAGCGCCTGTTGACTCGCACCACTGAGTGTTACTCGGACATTAAGAACTGGATGACACACAATAGACTTCAGCTTAATGACGACAAGACAGAAGCTATCCTCATTGGCACCCGTCAGAAACTTTCCCAGCTGCCTCCTCTTTCTCTCCCATTATGTAACACATCAGTCCCAATTTCTGATTCAGCTAAAAACCTTGGTGTCTGCATTGACTCTACCCTGTCCATGAACAACTTTGTTTCTCAAACTGCCAGATCTTGCTACTATCATCTCCATCGTATAAGCCTGATCAGGAAGTATCTCTCTGTCGAAACAACTGCAAAACTCGTTCTCTCCTTCATAATGTCTCACATTGACTATTGTAATTCACTCCTGTCTGGTCTTCCTGCCTCCACCATTCACATCCTACAGCGCATTCAAAACAATGCTGTACGCCTTGTACTCAAAAAGAAAAAAGCTGACCACATATCTCCTCTCCTGGCACAACTTCACTGGCTCCCTGTATCAAAGCGCATACAGTACAAACTAGACACCATGTGCTACAAAAGCCTCAATAACGCAGCCCCCGATTACCTGTCAAGCCTACTTGAGATCTATCTTCCCTCACGTACCCTCCGCTCTGCCTCCGATCCTCTGACTTTTCGCTTTCCACGCACTAAGCTCAATACCTATGGTCCACGAGCCTTCTCTGTTTCTGGTCCACTCTCCTGGAACAAACTTCCTCTCTCAGTCCGTCAGCAACCTACTTTTGCCTCCTTCAAGTCCGCTCTCAAAACTCACCTTTTCTCCTCTGCATAAAATCCTAACCTCACTCAACTCCCCTCTGCAGCCTGTCTCCGCTCGGAGGGGAATCACTTTGTTTTAATATATAATTGTATATGATGTGCTCTCTGTGGTTTTCCATTGGTTTTATTCTTGCTTTTATTGCTTTTATTCTTTTCTCCCCATTTGTGGCCATGCATGTGTGTGTGTGTGTGTGTGTGTGTGTGTGTGTGTGTGTGTGTGTGTGTGTGTGTGTGTGTGTGTGTGTGTGTGTGTGTGTGTGTGTGTGTGTGTGTGTGTGTGTGTGTGTGTGTGTGTGTGTGCGTGTGTGTGTGTGTGTGTGCGTGCGTGTGTGCGTGTGTGTGCGTGCGTGTGTGCGTGTGTGTCTTTTCGGCGCTTGGATTTGATTTTGTCGAGATTTGCGCTATATAAATATTGTAATTATTATGTATGCATGTGCGTACGTATGTATGTATGTATGTATGTATACGCTTAGATTTATGTATGTATGCATGTATACGCTCAGCTTAGATTTATGTATGCATGTATACGCTCATATGTATGTAGGTATGTATGCATGTATACGCTCAGCGCTTAGATTTGATTTTATCAAGATTTTGCGCTATATAAATAAAATATATTATTATTATTATTATTATTATTATTATTATTAAAATATATTATTATTAGATACAAACTGTATCACCACTTTGTTTTATCAACGAAATCACATCACACACTCATACACTGTGACAAAACTTAACCCTTTTACTCCCTAAATCTTCCTATCCTCCAGCATCCCTAAAGGGAGTATAACAGTGCAGAATGAAGCTGGTGGACAGAATGAGGAAGTGAAACGATTGACTGAGAACAATAAAACAACAGTGATACACAGACCTGAGGAAAGAACTGGATGATGTTTTGCATGTCATCGTCAGCTATGTCCAACACAAGGTACCTGTCGATCACAACACAAGTTTAAATTTACAGAAACAAATGTCTAAATCATACAAAACAAATTTAAAGCATTGAGAAAACTACCCTATTTGATTTAATGTGTATCTTTGTTCATGACAATACCAGCCTTGTGATCTTTGTCTCAAATGTGTGTAAGAATTTTGTTCTGGTAGTTGGTCTACATTATGCAAGCTTCATTTGTGCACAATCATGGCAAAGTGGTTAGTGCAATATACAACTGACTTCAATGTCACAAGTTCAGACCCTATTAGTCAAAAAAAGGAAAACAAAATTGTGCGATTTATCTCTCCCAACCAGCTCCCACCCAGAACTGAGTTTGCTACATACTCTTTGAGAAAACACAAACCACACACTCAAATCTCAACCACTTTATGGATGATCAATGAGGGTGTTGACCAAATTTTCTAATGAACACAGCAGGTATCTGTATTCCTCAGACTTTGGTTGAAGACCCAATACATCATGAAAATAGGTGTGGGAGTACAGCCCTGTCATGCAGTCACAATCTGACAGGGAACTTCAAAGCAACATCACTATCGGCCCTTTCCTCCCATTGTCATCATCATAGCATCGTGAAAAACTATCCCATGTTCTGTGGCCCTTCACGTCATGGTCTAGGTTTTGTTATTGTTGTTGTTATTGTTGTTGTTATTGTTATTGTTATTGCTGTCTAAAGCCCAGCCGACTGCGTAGAGCCATATCACGGCTATAACCATTGCAAAACATACAAAACGTCAACAGAAAGAAAAAAAAAGAAAAGAAAATTAAGTACACATATAAATGCATTCGCATACATAATCTAAAGACATGCCCCCGGCGCTGACCACTCCATCCAATTTATCGCATAGGGGATTTAAAAAAACACACCTGAATACAAACATAAGCATATCTAAGGACACCAAAACATACAAAAACAGGCATAAATTACTTCAAATTGCTTCCACATATCCCCACCTCCCAAGAGCCAAAAACACACTTAATACATGTACCAAATTAACAATCCTAAGAAAATATACATAAGACTTTATCGAACACGTACAGGTGAATGGAGCATTAAGGCAGAAAATGATAGGTAGAAATGACAGATAGCAAAAGAATCAGACAGAAACAAAGAGAGTGACAGAAAAGAGGAAATTTCTAGCACAGAATTTCCAAAAGGTGGGGATACTATTTATACTGAAAGTGCCCCTGGTATCCCCATGAGGGGGTCATGCTCTAGTGGTCAGCTACATTTCAGTACTGCAGTAGGTTTGGAGGTGTGTGGACAGCTGGAATGAATGACATGAATGTAGTGGTGATACAAGATCAGTGTACAAAAATAGGACAGCAAAACAAAAACAAACACCTGCAGCAAAACAAAAACAAACACCTCAACAAAACAAAAACAAACACCTCAACAAAACAAAAACAAACACCTCAACAAAACAAAAACAAACACCTGCAGCAAAACAAAAACAAACACCTCAACAAAACAAAAACAAACACCTGCAGCAAAACAAAACAAAACACCTCAACAAAACAAAAACAAACACCTGCAGCAAAACAAAAACAAACACCTCAACAAAACAAAAACAAACACCTGCAGCAAAACAAAAACAAACACCTCAACAAAACAAAAACAAACACCTCAACAAAACAAAAACAAACACCTCAACATCATCATCATCATCATCATTCTCCTGCCCGTGATGGGCGTAGAGGAGAGATGAGAGACACTCTTGAAGCCAGCCGTCGCCAACCGGTCCTGTCCTCCGCCTGTCGCACCAGCGTGGGGCCATCCAACCTGGTCCATTCTTTGATGTTGTCCATCCAGCATTTGGCTTGTCGTCCCCTTCGTCTGCCGCCTCCCAGTGTACCCTGGAGGACCGTTTTGGGCAGTGAGTTGTGGCGTGTGACATGCCCGAACCACGACAGCTTCCTGTTCTTGACTGTTGCCAGGAGGGGTTCTTGTGGGCCTGCGAGTGTTGTTATTTGGCTCCACACAAAGTCGTTTGTCTTCCGATCTTGCCAAGAGATCCTGAGCAAGCGCCTGAAGCATTTAGTTTCAAACGTCTGGATTCTCTTGGTGGTCTCTGCTGTCATGGTCCAGCTCTCGCATCCATACAGCAGGATGGGGAGCACCAGGGACTTGTACAGCTTCATCTTCGATGGAAAGCCGATCTCTCTGCTCTTCCAGATCTTGTTTAGCTTTACCATTGCTGCTGTTGCGATCGCTAGTCTGGTCTTGATTTCTGTTGTAGAGCGACCGTCTTTGGTGAGAGTGGCGCCAAGGTATTTGAAAGCGTCCACTTCTTCAAGCTGTTGCCCGTTCATGTAGATTTCAGCATGGGTGTTGGTTGTGCTGTTGACCAGGACTTTGCTTTTTTCTGTGCTCACTTCCATTCCGTGTGCACCTGCACTTTCTTCCAGTCTCATGGTCAGGTCTTGTAGTTCTTCGTTGCTGCCTCCCATCAGGTCGATGTCATCTGCGAACCTCAGGTTGTTGATGGTTCTTCCTCCGATGGAGATAGTGGAGTGGAAGTCATGGAGGGCTTCACGCATGATGTTCTCCAGGAAGAGATTGAACAGCACGGGAGAGAGTAGGCAGCCTTGACGGACTCCAACTGTGGTCTTGAAGTAGTCCCCTATCTGGTTGTTGAGGAGAACTGCGCTGCTGGCAGTGTTATACAGCGCCTGGATGGTTTGGACGAGACCTTCCTCTATGCCAAACTTTCTTAGCACCTGCCACAAACCCTTATGCCACACCCTGTCGAATGCTTTTTTAAAGTCTATGAAGTTGTGGAACAGGTCTCTCTGATGCTGCAGATGTTTCTCCATCATTATCCGGCAGGTGAAGATCTGTTCTACTGTGCTTCTGCCCGCCCTAAATCCAGCTTGTTCTTCCGCAAGGTGTTCTTCCGCTTCTTTCTTCAGTCGATTCAATATGACTCTGAGCATGATCTTGCTGGTGTGGCTAATGAGACTTATTGTTCTGTAGTTCTGGCATTGGCGCATATTTCCCTTTTTGGGCAGGGGGATGATGAGTGATTGAGTCCATTCTGTGGGCCACTGTTTTGTCTCCCAGATCTTCTGACAAATCGATGTTACACGAGTGACCAAATCATTCCCTCCATGTTTGAGCAGCTCTGCTGGGATATTGTCTGCTCCAGGTGATTTCCCTGCTGGTAGGCTGCGGATGGCTTCTTCCACTTCTTCTCTCATCACTGGTAGCGGTGAGGATTCCCTCAATGGTGCTGAGTCCCCCTGAAACAAACTGTCATCTGGCTGTATTGGGAAGTTGTATAGTTCTTGGCAGTACTGCGTCCATCTGTTCAGAACAGCGGAGCTTTCTGTCAGCAGCTCGCCTGAGGTATCCTCAATGACTGACGATCTGTTTTGCTGCGTCTTGGTAAGGTTTTTCAGTGTGGTGAAGGCATGTTTGCTGTTTCCTTTTTTCATGCCTTTCTCGATGTTCTCACACTGGTTGTTGATCCATTGTTCTTTGGCTTCAATCATTTTCTTCTTTACAAGGTTGTTGGTTTTACGATACTGTGCGGCTTCTTCAGGGCTGGAGTTTTTCGTCTTCTTCAGTGATCTTCTGTTGTCGCAGAGGTCAAGGATGTCATTTGAGATCCATGCTTGGTGTTTCTTCCTCTGTCGCCCCAGTACCTCCTCTGCTGTTTCGCGGACTGCCTCACCAAAGTTGTTTGTGAGGTCGTTGATGTCGCTGTCCAGGAAGTTGAGTGCCGCGAACCGCCCCCCGAGCTGTGCCTGGAATGCCTCTTCTATCTCTGGATCTTTTAGCTTTTCCAGGTCAAACTTGATGCGTGGCTGCGCAGCTTGGTACTTCTTTTTCAATTTGATCTTCATTGTGAGCAGCACGAGGTCGTGGTCGCTGCCTATATCAGCTCCAGGGTATGTCCTCGTCTTTGCTTTATTAATGCTTGATTTGAAGCGCCGCGGTGTGAGGACAAAGTCGATCTGGTTGTGAGTCTTTCCGTTCGGCGCATGCCAGGTTGTTCTTCTTGACAGTTTGTGGGGGTAGAGGGTGTTGGCAATGGTGAGCCGTTGGGTGCAGGCAAACTCCAGAAGGCGAAGTCCCCTGTCATTAGTTTCCCCTGTGCCAAATTGACCCACTGTTCCAGCCCAGTTTTTGTAGGCATCTGGGCCGACTTTGGCGTTGAAGTCCCCCTGAACTATGATGATGTCTTTCCTGGGGGCTTTTCCGATGGTGTCTTCTATTTTCTCATAGAATTCTTCAACCACCTGGTCTTCGTGGCTGGTAGTTGGAGCATACACTTGTATGATGGTGATGTTCTTTGGTTTGGCTGACACCCGAATGCTGATGATTCTGCTGTTGACAGGCGTGCAGCTCATGATGCATCCAATGACTTCTTTGCGTACGATGAAAGCTACGCCATTTTCATGTAGTGACTCTTCGCCACTGTACCACATCTTGTGTCCTTCCTCTGTGATTGCTTCTCCGAAGCCTGTCCATCTTACTTCTGATATACCCACAATGTCCCATTGGTAGCGTCTCAGCTCGTGTTCTAGTTCTTTTACTTTGCCGCACTGATGGAGTGTACGGACATTCCAGGTTCCAATGGTAGCTTTTTCCGTTGGCAGTTTGAATGATGTCTTTGCCCCAGTAGCTGACTTTTCACTTCCACCCTGGTGCTTGTCAGTGGTAAGCGCGGTCGTTTGTAACCCGGGCCCCGACCGATCCGGTATGTTGTTGGCTATAGTGTCTCTCATATCTTTTCTGTGGGCTTAGGTTAATCCTTGGTGGCGCCAATCCCCTCTCCAAGTCTCCTGCTGTGACAGGTAGTACTGGGCTACAGCTTGCCAGTAGCAGACCTATTTGTCTGACCTGAGTCAGACAACAAAACAAAAACAAACACCTCAACAAAACAAAAACAAACACCTCAACAAAACAAAAACAAACACCTCAACAAAACCAATGTGTTCTTTATGTGTGTTTTGTGCGCAAGATTTCTGTCCAACGACTTGTGGCCTTTTGACGCACTAGCTCAGACAGTGCTGAACCTATTTCTTCTATTCTATGCTGGTAAATCAGGCCAAATATATTACTCATCAGTTCCTACTCAGAGCTCAGTGTGCTATAGGTTCACTGGGAAGACAGGAGCCACATGATGAATTTCAACCACTTTACAGATGCACCATGGAGAGTGCTGCTCAAATTTCCTGCTCAAAATTACAGCTGTCTTTACTTCTTGGGCCACGTTGACGCCAGGATATATTTCGATAATAAGCATACAGTACAGTTCTGTTTTAATCCTACAGTACAGTTCTGTTTTAATCCTACAGTACAGTTCTGTTTTAATCCGACATGAACTCCAGAGCATTATGACCATCATCACATCATCATGAAATTATCAATCACTATAGCATCATAAAAACTATCTAAAATTCTGTGACCTTCATATTCTGATTTCATCGTGACTTCACTTTTGCATTCCTCTACTGCTTCAAAGTCTCAGTTGAATTCGAGTTGGTATCTTTGGCACCAAGGTTCATAGGGGCTGTCACTGGATAACCATGATGGCAGTCTCATTATCATGGAGTCTCTCACCAGTCTGAATGAGTGATTACTGAAATTACTAGAAGACCCTAGCAGGCAGTGTTCTTACTGCAGTGTCTCCTCATGTGGGTGGCCCCATGGCAGCTTGATATCTCTGCCTCCCATGGGCTTCCTGGCACTCAGAATTCAACTGAATAAACTTAGGGTTGGTAGTGTGTTGTGGAACCTGTGGGATCAACACCACTGAGATGCTGTAGAAGTTGGAATATCAACATACAAAACAAACAAAAAACAACAAAATACATACATACATACATACATACATACATACATACATACATACATACATACATACATACATACAAACATACATACATACATACATACATACATACATACATACATACATACATACATACATACATACATACATATATACATACATATATACATACATACATATATACATACATAGTATACATACATACACACACACACACACACACACACACACACACACACACACACACACACACACACACACACACACATACATACATACATACATACATACATACTTAAAAACATGTGGAAAGTTGGGCTTGATCTGACTGGCCTCCAAGCGATGTCGCACACACACAATGTGCGTGATGCCCGCCCCCTTCAACGATTCCAGCTGTCCCAACAAAAACAACAATCGCTCTCCATGTAAGAATATCTGCGTCTGGAATTAGTTCCACAGGGATTCATCACATTCAGACAATTCCATATGTGCTCTAACTAAATCTACCAGTACAGTGCAAAATCCTAAACACTGACAAGGTCTTGAAATGGGGTGGGGAGAAGATGTATGAAACACTGACACCAACAGAATGACTGGAGCATTAACTCTGACTCCCGCACCCTATCCACCAACTGCAAAAACTTAACCCTTTGAGGGAGTCAAAGGACGACGTTTTTGCTTTGCTAGCATGGCTGACAGTGCAGGATGCTGGTAGACAGGGGTGCAGGAGTCAAAGGGTTAAGATGGGATAGCAACAAGCCAACTTTTAAGTGTGGGGTGGGACTAACCTTGAGACATGAGATCCTGAATGCATGGCTATATCAAAACAGCCATCCAACCTGTGGAAATATCATGGTGTATGAATATGACAGCAAAGAAAACAAACGAGACAGTCTTGATGGAGGCAGACACAAGTAGATCACTCATAAGGAAGATTAGGAAAAGACAGGCAACATTTATAGGCCATTTTATGAGGAAGGGGGTTTTGGAGTACCTGGTCACAACGGGGAAGCTGGAGGGAAAGAGAGCACCAGGTAGACCCAGGGAGAGAATGCTGGACGGACTTGCAGAGTGGCTGGGGATGAGGAGGGTGGGGGAGATGCTGGGGGCAACGAGAGATAAGAGATGGTTGCAAGTCCATGGTCGCCAACGGCATGTGGCAGGGCACCTGATGATGATGATGAATACGACGTGGGATATTATGACTTCACACCAGCACATCAAACTGTCTGTTCTAGTGAACGTACACTGGTTGACATTTGTATCAAAACCAAAGTGAAACCAGAACGGAAAGAGGAATGTGACATGTCAAACACTGACACCACCAGCTGGCTTGTTCATAAAAGGAAGAAAAAAGAATAAGAATGCGTATCTAATAGTAGTACAACCTGTTTTAGTTCTTTTCTCACACTGGACGAAGCAGCAGGGAAGTTTCAGTCATTTTCTCCTAATTTCTGTATTTGGTGTTTGTTTGTGATCTTACATTCACGCTTGACAAAGGCCAGTTGGCCGAAAATTTGTGCCTGTCTTGTCTGGTTGTATTGAATATGCGTTCTTATTCTTTTTTGTGTTTTTTTTTTCTTGTTCCTGTTTGCTTGAACGTGTTTTGGATCTAGTTCATACCAGTAAACATCAGTAAAGTTAGCTATCTGGTTTTTTGTTGTTTTTGGTTGTTGTTTCTTTGGGGGGGGGGGGGGGGGGGGGGGGGGGGGGGTCTTTGTTTTTTTCTCCTTATCAAAAATTTGTTTCTTTGTTGTCTTTTGTATACTTACATCTGACAAAGACCTACTGATCATAAGTCTCTGACTGTCTGTTTCATCATTTGAGTACACATTCTCATTACTGGCCCCATCAGATCAATGGGTTTGACCACCATGTTGATAATGCAATGGGTTGAAGATTCAATCCTCAGTCAGACCACAGGTTCCTATGGGTGGACTCCAGATCTGACGTCTTCGAGTTCAACCCGAGGAAACTGGTGAGTAGGGTAAGGGAGTTAAAGGGTTAAATTTTTGCAGGTGGTGGATAAGGGTGCAGGAGTCAATTGGATATGCATGCACATGAATCCATTATCCTTTATCTCCACTTAACACGGCCAATCTGTGTCTTGTAGTTGTAACATGGGTTCTTGTGACAAATGAATTAGCTATGAGTTCTGAGTTCACATCCATGTGTACATTAGTGAAGATAATGATAAGGCACACACACACACAACACACACACACACACACACACACACACACACACACACACACACACACACACACACACACACACACACACACACACACACACACACACACACCACCACCACACACACACACACACACACACACACACACACACACACACACACACACACACACCAAACACACACACCAAACACACACACGCACACACACAAGTACGCATGAAAACACACACACGCATACACACATACATACACACAGTATACAAAAACACACACATACACTCTCAAAAACATACACACAAATCACACACGCACACACACACACACACACACACACACACACACACACACACACACACACACACAACAACAACAACACATACACACATAGTGACATACACACACAATATACACAAACACGCACACGCACGCACACACACACACACACACACACACACACACACACACACACACACACACACACAAAACACACACAGTTTCTCACACACACAACACATACACACACACACACAACACACAAACACACACAAACACAGTTTCTCACGCACATACACATGCATGCACACATACACACAGTCACAACCCACAGATCCACCAAAAGCAGGGCATTGTCCTCTTCACAAAACAACGAAATATCACTATTTGTCTACAAAGTTGAAGATGAATCTTGACATTAACTAAGTGGACTTCTCTACAGTTTTCACTCAAGTTTGGAGTTTGTTCAAAAGAGTTTCAATGCACTCAGACAATTCCATATGCGTTTCACCCAAATCTGCAAGCACTTATCTAACAGACTCCCTGAACCGGTGCAAACACCTATGCATTTGTAAGTTCTTGAAATGGCAAGAAGGGGAGACAGACCTATGAAACACTAAGCTGACACCACCAGAATGATGGAAACATTAACCCTTTGACTCCCACCCTGTCCACCAGCATTCTGCATTGTCGACCATGCTAGCTAAGCAAAAATTTAATCCTTTCACTCCCTCACCCTATCCACCAGCTTCCTGCAACGTCAACCATGCTAGCAAAGCAAAAACTTATAACCTTCTGACTCCCTTCTTCTTCTTCTTCAGTGGTATTAATGTCCCAGCGTGATAACGATTAGGGACTGTCATAAGATGAGTCTTGTCATATAGTTAAAGAAGATAAACATTGTCTTATAATTTCCATGGGATCTGACTCCCAGGGAGTCAAAAGGTTTAGTTGATGGATAGCATGCGGGAATCAAAGGGTAAACAACCAGTTTTTAATGTTGCAGGCTGGGACTGAACTTGAGATATCAGATCTTGAGTTCATAACTCTACCACAAAAATCAACCAGCCCACGCAAAGAAAGGTGATCTGCACGAGGGTTGAAATAACCCCTGCGTGATGAGCACATCGCTCTGACCACGAAGCTAATGGGAACCACTTTCACCACGGACAACTCTTAAATGCATGTTCTTCATCTTGTGATCTGTCTGTTTTCAAGATCTACCCCTATGTACAGGTCCTGACTGCAAATGTAACTATCTTTCACAGGCTAGTTGGTACAGCCACGGACTCAAGATCTGATATCTCGAGTTCAGTCTCAGCCCGCAACATTAAAAACTGACCTGTTCACTGTCCATCTTAATGTTTCCATTATTCTGATGGTGTCAGCTTAGTTTTGATAGGTCCCTTCTCCCCCCTCCCCATTTCAAGACCTTGCCAGTGCATAGGGTTTTGTGCAGGCTCAGAAATCTGCCAGATAATTGCTGGCGGATTTGGGTGGAGCGCATATGGAGCTGTCCGAGCGCAGTTGAGTCAGTCTTGAAATAACTCCAATAAATCCAATAACTCCATCTTACCTCAGATCTGGAGGCGACTGAGTAAGGTCCAAGATACAGGCCTGGAATGATTTCCTGAGCACAAAAATAACAACATCACACAAATCAATCAATATATAACAAACAAAAATAAGTAAAAAACAACAGGTCACTAAAGTGTTCATTCTGTACAGCTACAAATGAGCAGATATGGACTGGATCAGTACAGACTATAATTATGGTATATCACCTGTCACCTGTCAGCACCATGGAGTTCGATGGCAACTGCTGCAGTAGACATCACAACTCTACTCTATTCACTCTGCTCTGTACTTCTCTGTGCTACTTCATAGACCTTCAAACCCCTGATGTTATTGTTAGTGATGTGGTTCTTATAGGAGGTGAGTGGTCTGCCCTGATTTCTTTTGGCTTCAACTTTATCTGGCAGAACTGCCATCTTTAGGGTTGTGTTGGTGTTGTGGGTTGCATGGCCGATGTATTTTGTTTTTCGTTTGTTGATTTTTGCCAGCAACTGACTTTGAATTTTGTGAGTTCAATCAAGATGTCATGTGTACGTGGCACGTATCCTCTCAAAATCTACGCCTTTGATGCTGACAAAGACAGAAAAGTCACCCAAGTATAGAAACAGAAAGCACAAAGCATAATATCAAACATGAGCTGGAAACAGAAAGCACAAGGCACAAGGCACAATATCAAATATAAGTGATGTAAAGATTGAGTAAAGACAAGACAAGCACAAGGCACAATATCAAATATAAGTGATGTAAAGATTGAGTAAAGACAAGACAAGCACAAGGCACAATATCAAATATAAGTGATGTAAAGATTGAGTAAAGACAAGACAAGCACAAGGCACAATATCAAATATAAGTGATGTAAAGATTGAGTAAAGACAAGACAAGCACAAGGCACAATATCAAATATAAGTGATGTAGAGATTGAGTAAAGACAAGACAAGCACAAGGCACAATATCAAATATAAGTGATGTAAAGATTGAGTAAAGACAAGACAAGCACAAGGCACAATATCAAATATAAGTGATGTAAAGATTGAGTAAAGACAAGACAAGCACAAGGCACAATATCAAATATAAGTGATGTAAAGATTGAGTAAAGACAAGACAAGCACAAGGCACAATATCAAATATAAGTGATGTAAAGATTGAGTAAATACAAGACAAGCACAAGGCACAATATCAAATATAAGTGATGTAAAGATTGAGTAAAGACAAGACAAGCACAAGGCACAATATCAAATATAAGTGATGTAAAGATTGAGTAAAGACAAGACAAGCACAAGGCACAATATCAAATATAAGTGATGTAAAGATTGAGTAAAGACAAGACAAGCACAAGGCACAATATCAAATATAAGTGATGTAGAGATTGAGTAAAGACAAGACAAGCACAAGGCACAATATCAAATATAAGTGATGTAGAGATTGAGTAAAGACAAGACAAGCACAAGGCACAATATCAAATATAAGTGATGTAAAGATTGAGTAAAGACAAGACAAGCACAAGGCACAATATCAAAATATAAGTGATGTAAAGATTGAGTAAAGACAAGACAAACCTGAGTCTAAAACTAAGCAGATTTGAATATCTGTGGACAAAGAAATAAAAAAAAAATTTTAAAAGCAAGGATTGCTGTAGACAGGTCCAAGTTTGTACCTCTCTCTGACGGATGCAACAGTCAAGTGGTTAAGACATCAGACGTTCCATTGAAAGGCCTGGGGTCAATCCTTCCTGGGTTATCTCCTGCCTGGTGGGAAAGGTTGGAGACTTTTCTGATCTTCCAGATTAGCATGTGTACAGATCTGTTTGTGCCTAAACCCCTTCATGTGTTC
>JAPXFY010001754.1:0-5000 GCA_030674185.1 Monoplex corrugatus | reverse complement strand
ATAATTAACGATTTAAACAAACAAACTAACAAACAAAATTGATAAATATCCGGAAGAAACGAAGAAAAAAATAAAACTAATAATTGACTAACCATAACAGTGAACAAGTGAAATAACATTTTAAAGGTAATTCGCTATAGGACTTTTTGACAGGCTAACAAAAAATTCATACAGTAATGATGATGAGGCAAATATATCAGAAACTGTACTCATAGATAGTGTTGGAATATGTCGTTTTACCTTAACACAAGAAAGAATATGACTATGTGTTATCTTCTTTCCACACAGACATACTATGTTCTTGGTGTATTTTGTTTTGAATGCATCAAGTTTCCATCTATACATAAGGGATTGTATAATTCTGCTGGCATGAAGCTGCTTAAGTATTTTGCTAACTTCAAAGTTCATGTGACATTTATCATACTTTTTCTGTTTTAATTGGAACTGCTTCCAGACGTAGTTGTCTACTAAAGTGTAATTCTCGTGCAACGAGAGAGAAAGCTGGATATTGTTTGAATCTGGTGAGTTATTAGCTCCCCGTTTGGCAGCCCTGTCAACTTTATCATTATAACGAAAAGAACTATGAGAAGGTATCCAGCAGAAAGTAATATCAGTGCCTCTTAAAGATAAATTATGAATCAAGTGACTAATTTCCAGAATCATTTCTGATCTTGTTTGTAATTTTGATAATTCAAGAGCCTGAAGTACTGATTTTGAATCAACGCAAAAAAGTGTTTGAAAAATTGTCCTAGGAAGACTTATCATAAAGTTTAAAGCCATTAATATTGCAAAAAGTTCAGCTGTAAAGACAGATTTATCAAGTCCTATGTAGAAAGATTTTTCAATTTTGAGAGCAGGTATTAAAAACGCTGAGCCTGCTTTTCTTTCAATTACTGATCCATCAGTGTAAATTTTCAAATGATCGGAATATAAGTCGTCTATATGACATTTAACCTGACTTGCCAGTAAGTTTACATTGTCTCCTTTTTTTAAGTTAGTGTGATGTACGTCAAATTGTGCTCTTTGGAGTTCCCAACTGGGTACTGGCGAAAAGGCAGGTCTTATAGATACAGGATCTACGTGTAGATCAATTCCTGAACCTTTCATGACGTCAGATGTGTATGTTGCAAGAGTGACCTGTGAAGATATTGATAAATTTAGCTCTTTTTGGAAAGTCGGTATCTGATCTCAGTTTAATTTCTGTTTCAGAGATGTTTTCTACAGTGGTGTGTCTTAACAAAAATTTAGTAGAAGCGACTTTCCTTTGCTCATCAAGTGGCAACAGTTTGATTTCATTATATGTGCGAAGACAGGAAGCATGCATTGGAAGACCCAGTGCAAGTTTGAAACCTTTACAATCTATGCTCTGCAGTTTTTTCAGTGTTTCGGTGCACTGAAGATTTCTTGGGCATAGATTAATTTAGATCTAACAAGCGATTTACAAAGATGAACAAGTGTTGATGAATCTTGACCCCATGCCTGTTTGCGAACTATTTTTAAGAAATTTAAACTTTTTTGAGCTTTGGTTAATAAGTATTCAATATGCTGATTCCAAGATAATTTTGCCGTAAGAAAAACTCCTAAGAATTTAATTGACTCATTAAAATGAAGAAGAGTATCTCCCAGTTTGAAAGTGGGAATATTTACTGGGTTAGCTCCATTATTAAATAAAACTATTTTCGATTTTTCCAGGGATAGATGTAACCCATTTTCTACCATGTATCTTGTTATTTTATCAAGTTCTAATTGGTAGCATTTGCGTGTATAATTAATACAGCGCAAAGGAGTTTTCCTTTTCATATTTACCTGCATCCACATGTATAAATCGTCAGCATATTGAGCTAAAACTACATGCTTAGATACTTTACTGGGTAAGTCGTGCATTAATATCATGAAAAGAAGGGGAGCTATAACGGATCCCTGAGGGATACCCATTTGAAGAATTCGTTTCGTGGAATATACATTTTCAATCCTCGTTTGAAATACTCTGTTTTCTAAGAAACACTTAACATAGTCAAAAATGTGACCTGTCAGCCCAATACTTTTAAATTTAAATAACAATCTGGAGTGCCACACTTGATCGTATGCTTTCGTTATATCAAAAAATGTAGCTAAAACACATTGACGTCTTGCAAATTGTTGTTTTATGTTAGTAGTTAGCTTTGTTAGGATTTCTACTGGTGACCTGCCTTTTCGAAATCTTGCCTGATTTACTGGTATTATTTTATTCTTTTCATAATAGTGCATCAGTCTCTTTAAGATTATTTTCTCCATTAGTTTACATACGTGTGATGTTAATGCAATTGGCCTGTAGTTTTTCAGATCGGTATTACATTTACCTGATTTTAGTACAGGAACCACTATTGTTTCTTTCCAGTTGTTGGGCATTTTCCCACTATTCCAGCATTTTTGAAATATGTCATGTAGCAAAATTATAAAATTTTCTGGTAAATTTTTCAGCATCTCATTGGAAATTGCATCTAGTCCAACTGACGTTTTTTTACTTGGAAGGGACTGAATGGCATCTTTTAATTCTTGAAGTGTGAGTGATGCATTTATGTAGTGAGTATTGTCAGAGGCAGGATCCTTATATACATCTTTCTTTTCTTCTCGTTCCCTATAGTCTCTACTAGAGACAGGAAGTCCTTCTGCACGACAGGTCTCAGCAAACACGTCTGCAAAAGCTTCTGCTTTTTCCAGTGAGCTAGGAAAAGGGTTATTTTCTAGCTTTACTGGAATTGATGGTAACTTAATCCCGTTTTTCATTAATTTTAGTTTTTCCCAAATCTTTATCATGTCTTTGTGGTCATTTACTTCACATTTACAAAAAGATGTCCAGTGTTGTTCTTTGGCTTGCTCTATGATTCTGTTACACTGAATGTTGGCACTTTTCATCGCTGTATGATTTTCAGGTGACCTGTTTGCTAAATAGATTTTGTATTTTTCTTTCTTTTCGTTCACTGCCTTTTGACAATCCTCATTCCACCAGACATTTCCATGATGTTTTCCTATTTTCGACACTGTAAGTTTTGGAATTGAAATGTTAGCAGCTCTTAACAGTGAATTACAGAAAACTTCGTACATGTCGTTTATGTTCATTGCTTCAGATAGATCTGTTCTTGTCTTTTCAAGGATTGCCTTAAAACTGATCCAGTCTGCGTTTTTATAATTAAACTTGGGTAAACTATCTTGTGGCATGGCGTCTATTTTAGTAGTATGGTTTAGGGTAAGACGTATGGGGATGTGATCTGATCCCAACAAGTCATCCTCTGTTTGCCACGTGGCGTTTGGGGCTAGGGATGGTGAGATTAAAGTGAGGTCGATAGCTGTGGGTCTGTGGGTTGGTATATCGGGGATCCGGGTAACGTGTCCGTTGTTAAGTAAATATAAATTGGAATCTACAATATTTTCGATCAACCTGTTGCTTGTTATGTTTGTACAATACTTTTCCCAAAATGGGGCATGTGCATTAAAATCACCTCCAATTATCCACTTGTCATCCTGATCTTGAAAGTGTCTTAACCATTCAGTGTTCACAGAGTCTGGGCCTCTTGGTAAGTATACAGAGGCCATATTCACAACTAACGATGAGGAAAATTTGTGTGTGTGTGTGTGTGTGTGCATGTGTGTGCATGTGTGTGCGAGTGTGTGTGTGTGTGTGTGTGTGCGTGCGTGCGTGCGTGCGTGCGTGCGTGCGTGCGTGCGTGCGTGTGTGTGTGTGTGTGTGTGTGTGTGTGTGTGTGTGTCTGTGTGTCTGTGTCTGTGTGTCTGTGTCTGTGTGTCTGTGTCTGTGTGTGTGCATATTAAAGTAATAATTGCTTAACTTGGTAACTGTTACTGTAAGTGCTAAGATCTTTTTCTTTTTTAAGCACAAAAAATATTCGCTGTCAGTATCATCATAATCACCATGCTTTCTCTTTTTCAAGATTAAGCACCATAAATGTTCCCTGTTATCATCATCATCATCACCATCATTATCATCATTATTATTATTTCATTACTACTATTAAAACAGATGTCTTGGTAGATCCAGGAGGTGATAAAAGACAGTGGTAGTGAAAGTGACAGTCAATTAGACCCAATGTGAGCCTCATGGGTGCTGTGTAATGACTCGCACACCATCACATCTGTTGAAAATAATATCACTGTGGAGCATGTACTTTAACTAGTTTAAGTATTGAGTGATGAACAGCAACTTTATCATATGCACTTATGCAACTACCATGAAAACATTACCCATGTTACAAGGACACATCGTTTCCCCCATGTTCTTATGTTAATGGGCCTAATGGCCTAAACGCTAAACTGTTCATATTCTCTCTCTCCCTCTCTCACACACACATACACACACACACACACACACACACACACACACACACACACACACACACACACACACACACACACACAAACACACACACACACAAAAACAGACCTAACCTGCATTTCACGACGCATATTGTATGTCCAGTCCACAGCACTTTCCTGCAAACAAAAGAAAACACAAAAGCACTTGTAGAAGTATATTAAAACATTCTTTCCAGAAACTTGACCGTCGCCAAGCACACTACATTTTAGCCTCCCTTGAGGCCAATAGTAAGAAACTCTGGGGAGAGCTGGACAGCAGAAGGCCCTCAGAGGAGAAACCCCGTCAAAACAAACACTTCGGCCCTAAACTCCTGACACTCTAAGGGGGCCAGGCCACATCCAGGTCATGACTCCTGCATACCCTTCTGTTTTCACCTTTTCTTTTGTTTTATGAGAAATTTGTCCTCCTCCGGGAATCGAACTCGCGCATCTAGATGGTTAGTTTTCTCCAGGCAAAGTCAACCTTGTGATGGATATCTTAACCACTTAGCTACTGGTCACCAGCAACATACGGGGAAATTTTAAGCCTTATCAGGGCTCCCACTGAGGAAAAGTAAAAATCCCTGAAAATCAGGTGGGGTCCGAGGGGGGCTTCCCAGCCCCCATGGAAAAGTTTGAAAATTTACGTTTAA
>JAPXFY010001753.1:0-25000 GCA_030674185.1 Monoplex corrugatus | reverse complement strand
TTGTATGTGATGACTGCTGTGTGGTTAACAGGGGCAGGGTATGGTGTGACTGCTGTGTGGTTAACAGGGGCAGGGTATGGTGTGACTGCTGTGTGGTTAACAGGGGCAGGATATGGGATGACTGTTGTGTGGTTAACAGTGGCAGGATATGGTGTGACTGTTGTGTGGTTAACAAGGGCAGGGTATGGTGTGACTGTTGTGTGGTTAACAGTGGCAGGGTATGGGATGATTGCTGTGTGGTTAACAGGGGCAGGGTATGGGATGACTGCTGTGTGGTTAACAGGGGCAGGGTATCGGATGACTGCTGTGTGGTTAGCAGGGGCAGGGTATGTGATGATGCTGTGTTGGTTAACAGGGGGCAGGGTATGTGATGACTGCTGTGTGGTTAACAGGGGGCAGGGTATGTGATGACTGTTGTGTGGTTACCAGGGGCAGGGTATGTGATGACTGCTGTGTGGTTAACAGGGGCAGGGTATGTGATGACTGCTGTGTGGTTAACAGGAGCAGGGTATGTGATGACTGCTGTGTGGTTAACAGGGGGCAGGGTATGTGATGACTGCTGTGTGGTTAACAGGGGCAGGGTATGTGATGACTGTTGTGTGGTTAACAGGGGGCAGAGTATGTGATGACTGCTGTGTGGTTAACAGGGGGCAGGGTATGTGATGACTGCTGTGTGGTTAACAGGGGCAGTGTATGTGATGACTGTTGTGTGGTTAACAGGGGCAGGGTATGGGATGACTGTTGTGTGGTTAACAGGGGCAGGATGACTGTTGTGTGGTTAACAGGGGCAGGATATGTGATGACTGTTGTGTGGTTAACAGGGGCAGGATATGTGATGACTGTTGTGTGGTTAACAGGGGCAGGGTATGTGATGACTGTTGTGTGGTTAACAGGGGCAGGGTATATGATGACTGTTGTGTGGTTAACAGGGGCAGGATATGGGATGACTGTTGTGTGGTTAACAGGGGCAGGGTATCGGATGACTGTTGTGTGGTTAACAGGAGGCAGGATATGTGATGACCGTTGTGTGGTTAACAGGGGCAGGTATGGATGACTGTTGTGTGGTTAACAGGGGCAGGTATGTGATGACTGTTGTGTGGTTAACAGGGGCAGGATATGGATGACTGTTGTGTGGTTAACAGGGGCAGGATATGTGATGACTGTTGTGTGGTTAACAGGGCAAGGGTATGTGATGACTGTTGTGTGGTTAACAGGGGCAGGGTATGTGATGACTGTTGTGTGGTTAACAGGGGCAGGACGACTGTTGTGTGGTTAACAGGGGCAGGATATGTGATGACTGTTGTGTGGTTAACAGGGGCAGGATATGGGATGACTGCTGTGTGGTTAACAGGGCAGGGTATGTGATGACTGTTGTGTGGTTAACAGGGCAGGGTATGTGATGACTGCTGTGTGGTTAACAGGGCAGGATGTGTGATTGTGGAGACTGTTGTGTGGTTAACAGGGGCAGGATATGTGATGACTGTTGTGTGGTTAACAGGGGCATGATATGTGATGACTGTTGTGTGGTTAACAGGGCAGGATATGGGATGACTGCTGTGTGGTTAACAGGGGGCAGGGTATGTGATGACTGTTGTGTGGTTAACAGGGGCAGGGTATGTGATGACTGTTGTGTGGTTAACAGGGGCAGGGTATGTGATGACTGCTGTGTGGTTAACAGGGGCAGGTATGTGATGACTGCTGTGTGGTTAACAGGGGGCAGGGTATGTGATGACTGTTGTGTGGTTAACAGGGGCAGGGTATGGGATGACTGCTTGTGTGGTTAACAGGGGCAGTGTATGTGATGACTGTTGTGTGGTTAACAGGGGCAGTGTATGTGATGACTGCTGTGTGGTTAACAGGGGCAGTGTATGTGATGACTGTTGTGTGGTTAACAGGGGCAGTGTATGTGATGACTGTTGTGTGGTTAACAGGGGCAGTGTATGTGATGACTGCTGTGTGGTTAACAGGGGCAGTGTATGTGATGACTGTTGTGTGGTTAACAGGGGCAGTGTATGTGATGACTGTTGTGTGGTTAACAGGGGCAGTGTATGTGATGACTGTTGTGTGGTTAACAGGGGCAGTGTATGTGATGACTGTTGTGTGGTTAACAGGGGCAGTGTATGTGATGACTGCTGTGTGGTTAACAGGGGCAGTGTATGTGATGACTGCTGTGTGGTTAACAGGGGCAGTGTATGTGATGACTGTTGTGTGGTTAACAGGGGCAGGTATGTGATTTGAACGGGGATGATGTGTGGTTAACAGGGGCAGTGTATGTGATGACTGTTGTGTGGTTAACAGGGGCAGGTATGTGATGACTGCTGTGTGGTTAACAGGGGCAGGGTATGGATGACTGCTTGTGTGGTTAACAGGGGCAGGGTATGTGATGACTGTTGTGTGGTTAACAGGGGCAGGTATGTGATGACTGTTGTGTGGTTAACAGGGGCAGGGTATGTGATGACTGTTGTGTGGTTAACAGGGGACAGGGTATGGGATGACTGTTGTGTGGTTAACAGGGGCAGGGTATGTGATGACTGTTGTGTGGTTAACAGGGGGCAGGATATGTGATGACTGTTGTGTGGTTAACAGGGGCAGGGTATGTGATGACTGTTGTGTGGTTAACAGGGGCAGGGTATGGGATGACTGTTGTGTGGTTAACAGGGGCAGGTATGTGATGACTGCTGTGTGGTTAACAGGGGCAGGGTATGGTGATGACTGTGTGTGTGTTAACAGGGGCAGGGTATGGTGTGACTGCTGTGTGGTTAACAGGGGCAGGATATGGGATGACTGTTGTGTGGTTAACAGGGGCAGGATATGTGTGACTGTTGTGTGGTTAACAGGGGCAGGGTATGGTGTGACTGTTGTGTGGTTAACAGGGCAGGGTATGGGATGATGCTGTGTGGTTAACAGGGGCAGGTATGGGATGACTGCTGTGGTGGTTAACAGGGGCAGGGTATGGATGACTGTGTGTGGTTAACAGGGGCAGGGTATGTGATGACTGCTTGTGTGGTTAACAGGGGCAGGGTATGTGATGACTGCTGTGTGGTTAACCAGGGTGGGAGCTGGTGTACGGAGGTTGATGACTGTTGTGTGGTTACAGGGGCAGGGTATGTGATGACTGCTGTGTGGTTAACAGGGGCAGGGTATGTGATGACTGCTGTGTGGTTAACAGGGCAGGGTATGTGATGACTGCTGTGTGGTTAACAGGGGGCAGGGTATGTGATGACTGCTGTGTGGTTAACAGGGGCAGGGTATGATGACTGTGTGTTACAGGGGTATGTAGACTGTTGTGTGGTTAACAGGGGGCAGGGTATGTGATGACTGCTGTGTGGTTAACAGGGGAGGGTATGTGATGACTGTGTGTGGTAACAGGGCAGGTATGGATGACTGTGTGTGGTTAACAGGGCAGGTATGTGATGACTGCTGTGTGGGTTAACAGGCAGGGCAGTTGTATGTGTTTAAAGGAGTATGTTTGTGTGGTTAACAGGGGCAGGGTATGGTGATGACTGTTGTGTGGTTAACAGGGGCAGGGTATGTGATGACTGTTGAGTGGTTAACAGGGGCAGGGTATGTGATGACTGTTGTGTGGTTAACAGGGGCAGGGTATGTGATGACTGTTGTGTGGTAACAGGGGGCAGGGTATGGGATGACTGTTGTGTGGTTAACAGGGGGCAGGGTATGTGATGACTGTTGTGTGGTTAACAGGGGCAGGGTATGTGATGACTGTTGTGTGGTTAACAGGGGCAGGGTATGGGATGACTGTTGTGTGGTTAACAGGGGCAGGGTATGTGATGACTGTTGTGTGGTTAACAGGGGCAGGGTATGTGATGACTGTTGTGTGGTTAACAGGGGCAAGGTATGTGATGACTGTTGTGTGGTTAACAGGGGCAGGGTATGTGATGACTGTTGTGTGGTTAACAGTGGCAGGGTATGGGATGACTGCTGTGTGGTTAACAGGGGCAGGGTATGGGATGACTGCTGTGTGGTTAACAGGGGGCAGGGTATGGGATGACTGTTGTGTGGTTAACAGGGGCAGGGTATGTGATGACTGTTGTGTGGTTAACAGGGGCAGGGTATGTGATGACTGTTGTGTGGTTAACAGGGGCAGGGTATGTGATGACTGTTGTGTGGTTAACAGGGGCAGGGTATGTGATGACTGTTGTGTGGTTAACAGGGGGCAGGGTATGGGATGACTGCTGTGTGGTTAACAGGGGCAGGATATGGGATGACTGCTGTGTGGTTAACAGGGTCAGGGTATGTGATGACTGCTGTGTGGTTAACAGGGGCAGGATATGGGATGACTGCTGTGTGGTTAACAGGGGCAGGGTATGTGATGACTGCTGTGTGGTTAACAGGGGCAGGGTGTGGTGTGACTGTTGTGTGGTTAACAGGGGCAGGGTATGGGATGACTGTTGTGTGGTTAACAGGGGCAGAGTATGTGATGACTGCTGTGTAGTTAACAGGTGCAGGGTTGTGGTGTGACTGTGTGTGGTTAACAGGGGCAGGGTATGTGATGACTGTTGTGTGGTTAACATGGGGCAGGGTATGTGATGACTGCTGTGTGGTTAACAGGGGGTAGGATATGGGATGTCTGTTGTGTGGTTAACAGGGGCAGGATATGGATGACTGCTGTGTGGTTAACAGGGGGCAGGGATATGGGATGACTGTTGTGTGGTTAACAGGGAGCAGGGTATGTGATGACTGTTGTGTGGTTAACAGGGGCAGGGTATGTGATGACTGTTGTGTGGTTAACAGGGGCAGGGTATGTGATGACTGTTGTGTGATTAACAGGGGCAGGTATGGGATGACTGTTGTGTGGTTAACAGGGGCAGGATATGGGATGACTGCTGTGTGGTTAACAGGGGCAGGGTATGTGATGACTGTTGTGTCGTTAACGGGGCAGGGTATGTGATGACTGCTGTGTGGTTAACAGTGGGCAGGGTATGTGATGACTGTTGTGTGGTTAACAGGGGCAGGGTATGTGATGACTGTTGTGTGGTTAACAGGGGCAGGGTATGTGATGACTGCTGTGTGGTTAACAGGGGCAAGGTATGTGATGACTGCTGTGTGGTTAACAGGGGCAGGGTATGGGATGACTGTTGTGTGGTTAACAGGGGCAGGGTATGTGATGTCTGCTGTGTGGTTAACAGGGGCAGGGTATGTGATGACTGTTGTGTGGATTAACAGGGGCAGGATATGGGATGACTGTTGTGTGGTTAACAGGGGCAGGATATGGGATGACTGCTGTGTGGTTAACAGGGGCAGGGTATGTGATGACTGTTTTGTCGTTAACGGGGCAGGGTATGTGATGACTGCTGTGTGGTTAACAGTGGGCAGGGTATGTGATGACTGTTGTGTGGTTAACAGGGGTAGGGTATGTGATGACTGTTGTGTGGTTAACAGGGGCAGGGTATGTGATGACTGCTGTGTGGTTAACAGGGGCAAGGTATGTGATGACTGCTGTGTGGTTAACAGGGGCAGGGTATGGGATGACTGTGTGTGGTTAACAGGGGCAGGGTATGTGATGTCTGCTGTGTGGTTAACAGGGGCAGGGTATGTGATGACTGTTGTGTGGTTAACAGGGGCAGGGTATGTGATGACTGCTGTGTGGTTAACAGGGGCAGGGTATGTGATGACTGCTGTGTGGTTAACAGGGGCATGGTATGTGATGACTGCTGTGTGGTTAACAGAGGCAGTGTATGTGATGACTGCTGTGTGGTTAACAGGGCAGGGTATGTGATGACTGCTGTGTGGTTAACAGGGGCAGAGTATGTGATGACTGCTGTGTGGTTAACAGGGCAGGATATGGGATGACTGTTGTGTGGTTAACAGGGGCAAGGTATGTGATGACTCCTGTGTGGTTAACAGGGGCAGGGTATGGTGTGACTGTTGTGTGGTTAACAGGGGCAGGGTATGTGATGACTGCTGTGTGGTTAACAGGGGCAGGATATGGGATGACTGTTGTGCGGTTAACAGGGGCAGGATATGGGATGACTGCTGTGTGGTTAACAGGGGCAGGATATGGGATGACTGCTGTGTGGTTAACAGGGGCAGGATATGGGATGACTGCTGTGTGGTTAACAGGGGCAGGATATGGGATGACTGCTGTGTGGTTAACAGGGGCAGGATATGGGATGACTGCTGTGTGGTTAACAGGGGCAGGGTATGGGATGACTGCTGTGTGGTTAACAGGGGCAGGATATGGGATGACTGCTGTGTGTTTAACAGGGGCAGGATATGGGATGACTGCTGTGTGGTTAACAGGGGCAGGATATGGGATGACTGCTGTGTGGTTAACAGGGGCAGGATATGGGATGACTGCTGTGTGGTTAACAGGGGTAGGATATGGGATGACTGCTGTGTGGTTAACAGGGGCAGGATATGGGATGACTGCTGTGTGGTTAACAGGGGCAGGATATGGGATGACTGCTGTGTGGTTAACAGGGGCAGGATATGGGATGACTGCTGTGTGGTTAACAGGGGCAGGGTATGGGATGACTGCTGTGTGGTTAACAGGGGCAGGATATGGGATGACTGCTGTGTGGTTAACAGGGGCAGGATATGGGATGACTGCTGTGTGGTTAACAGGGGCAGGATATGGGATGACTGCTGTGTGGTTAACAGGGGCAGGATATGGGATGACTGCTGTGTGGTTAACAGGGGCAGGGTATGTGATGACTGTTGTGTCGTTAACAGGGGCAGGGTATAGGATGACTGCTGTGTGGTTAACAGGTTCCTGTTGCAAACAGATAACAAATCGAAACGCGCGTGCAGAAATAACGAATCATCCCCACCGTATGAATTGAAGCGATGTGGTACGTTGTGTACCGTACATGTAACAATAGGTGGTACGTTGTGTACCGTACATGTAACAATAGGTGGTACGTTGTGTACCGTACATGTAACAATAGGTGGTACGTTGTGTACCGTACATGTAACAATAGGTGGTACGTTGTGTACCGTACATGTAACAATAGGTGGTACGTTGTGTACCGTACATGTAACAATATGTAGAATGTTGTGTACCGTACATGTAACAATAGGTGGTACGTTGTGTGCCGTACATGTAACAATAGGTGGTACGTTGTGTGCCGTACATGTAACAATAGGTGGTACGTTGTGTGCCGTACATGTAACAATAGGTGGTACGTTGTGTACCGTACATGTAACAATAGGTGGTACGTTGTGTGCCGTACATGTAACAATAGGTGGTACGTTGTGTACCGTACATGTAACAATAGGTGGTATGTTGTGTACCGTACATGTAACAATAGGTGGTACGTTGTGTGCCGTACATGTAACAATAGGTGGTACGTTGTGTGCCGTACATGTAACAATAGGTGGTACGTTGTGTACCGTACATGTAACAATATGTAGAATGTTGTGTGCCGTACATGTAACAATAGGTGGTATGTTGTGTACCGTACATGTAACAATAGGTGGTACGTTGTGTACCGTACATGTAACAATAGGTGGTACGTTGTGTACCGTACATGTAACAATAGGTGGTACGTTGTGTACCGTACATGTAACAATATGTAGAATGTTGTGTGCCGTACATGTAACAATAGGTGGTATGTTGTGTACCGTACATGTAACAATAGGTGGTACGTTGTGTACCGTACATGTAACAATAGGTGGTACGTTGTGTGCCGTACATGTAACAATAGGTGGTATGTTGTGTACCGTACATGTAACAATAGGTGGTACGTTGTGTACCGTACATGTAACAATAGGTGGTACGTTGTGTGCCGTACATGTAACAATAGGTGGTATGTTGTGTACCGTACATGTAACAATAGGTGGTATGTTGTGTACCGTACATGTAACAATAGGTGGTATGTTGTGTGCCGTACATGTAACAATAGGTGGTATGTTGTGTGCCGTACATGTAACAATAGGTGGTATGTTGTGTACCGTACATGTAACAATAGGTGGTATGTTGTGTGCCGTACATGTAACAATAGGTGGTACGTTGTGTACCGTACATGTAACAATATGTAGAATGTTGTGTGCCGTACATGTAACAATAGGTGGTACGTTGTGTGCCGTACATGTAACAATAGGTGGTACGTTGTGTGCCGTACATGTAACAATAGGTGGTACGTTGTGTGCCGTACATGTAACAATAGGTGGTACGTTGTGTGCCGTACATGTAACAATAGGTGGTACGTTGTGTACCGTACATGTAACAATAGGTGGTACGTTGTGTACCGTACATGTAACAATAGGTGGTACGTTGTGTACCGTACATGTAACAATAGGTGGTACGTTGTGTACCGTACATGTAACAATATGTAGAATGTTGTGTGCCGTACATGTAACAATAGGTGGTACGTTGTGTACCGTACATGTAACAATATGTGGTACGTTGTGTGCCGTACATGTAACAATAGGTGGTATGTTGTGTACCGTACATGTAACAATATGTAGAATGTTGTGTGCCGTACATGTAACAATAGGTGGTACGTTGTGTGCCGTACATGTAACAATAGGTGGTACGTTGTGTACCGTACATGTAACAGTAGGTGGTACGTTGTGTACCGTACATGTAACAATACGTGGTACGTTGTGTACCGTACATGTAACATTAGGTGGTAAGTTGTGTGCCGTACATGTAACAATAGGTGGTACGTTGTGTGCCGTACATGTAACAATAGGTGGTACGTTGTGTGCCGTACATGTAACAATAGGTGGTACGTTGTGTGCCGTACATGTAACAATAGGTGGTACGTTGTGTGCCGTACATGTAACAAAAGGCAGAGCTTAGTTCCTAGTGGTTGTCTACACTATAGTGGTCTCGTCTCCTGATAAAACCAGAAATGTTCTTTTTATGTTGGAAATCTTGACTGAGCTTTAGTTTAGTTTTTGTTCAGCTGTTTATGTCTGTTTTGTGTACGACTTATTCAATTTTGATGTAGAAAAGTACGTGCCACTAATTAATCTGCTAATTAATATGGCGTCAGATTTGTGCAGTTAAACGTTTTGTTCCAGTTAGTGACTATGGTTCCAGTTAACGACACAACAGGACGACGGAATACCAGGCAGAGCGACTAGTACCTACGTAGTACTGTTCTCTTTGTGTCAGGTGTGGAAGCACTTCAGTCTTTCAGCCCTGCTAAGTCAAGCATGCACAAAAGAAAGCCGGGAACTTTAACAATGGCACAAGTGTAAGGCGGGGATCTGCTTTTCAAATGAAACAAACTAAAATGATGACTATTGACAATGGCGGTGTGCTCCATCAGACAGCCACTAAGACCGCAGAGATTTCGATGCATGTACCTTTGAGTCAAAGACATCCCCCAGCCCCCCTCTCCCTATCACCCTTGACACTTGACGAGCCTCAAGTATGAGAGAGCACGGTAATAACACCGCGATACCCCGAGTAAAGGTCCGGTTCGTGGATTATAACATGCCGTAGCTATTGTACATTCAAGAAAACGAAAAGCGTTCTTACCGACGAATGCCTATCAGTCAACATCAGGAAGACAGTTCTTCAGTGTTGTAGAGAATCTATACTGTCGTCGTATTGAAACTGAAGCGTGGACAGTCAACACACAAAGTCAGAACAAAATTGAGGCAGCTGAAATGTGGCTTCGAAGAAGAATGTTAAGAGTTCCATGGACAGCAAAGAAAACAAACGAGACAGTCTTGAAAGAGGCAATTACAAAAGGAACATTAATGAAGAAGATTAGGAAAAGACAAGCAACATTTATAGGACATTTTGTAAGACAAGGGAACTTTGAACACCTGGTCACAACAGGAAAATTGGAGGGAGAAACGGTACCAGGTAGATCCTAGGAGAAAAATATTGGACGGACTTGCGGAATGGATGAAGGCAGAGAGGATGGGAAATATACTTGCAGCGACAAGGGATAGATTCGTATGGAGGGCATGATCGCCAACACCATGCGGCAGGGCACATGATGATGATGATGATGATGATGATGATGATGATGATGATGATGATGATGATGATGATGATGATGATGATGATGATGATGATGATGATGATGATGATGATGATGATGATGATGATGATGATGATGATGATAGTTATCGTACATCCATTCCTTCTTTCTTCTGTCATCTTCCCGTTTGTGACATTTTTGGTGTCGTCCCAGAGAGAGAGGGTTAACGGTCAGCACGAGTTTTGGAGTTTGGAGCCTATTTAACCCTTTGACTCCAGCACCCTGTCTACCAGCGTCCTGCATTGCCAACCACACTAGCACAGCAAAACCGTAACCCTTTGATTTCCCTCACCCTATCCATCAGCAGGGAGCAGGTGGATAGGTGAGGGATCCAAAGGGTAAAGGTTTTGCATTTGGTGGATAGGATGTGGGATTCAAAGGGTAAAGTTTTTGCATTTGATGGATAGGATGCGGGATTCAAAGGGTAACAAAGTGATTCATCACACTCTCTATTCCAAATCTGTTTTTGACATTTCGATACAATACGCATTTACTACTGGTCTCCAAAGCTCTCTTCCATGCACACGAACACACACATACGCATACACACACACACGCGCACGCACGCACACATACACACACATGCACTCATACACACACGCACACTCATGCGCGCGTGCGTGTGTACTCTCTCTCTCACTCTCTCTCTCTCTCCTTCTCTCTCTCTAAATACACCCACACACACACACATAAACACACACACAAACAAATACACACACACAAACACACACACGTACACGCACGCATTCACGTGTGCACGCACGTAAACACACACACACATTGTGAGACACGAAGAGAGAGAGAGAGAGAGAGAGAGAGAGAGAGAGAGAGAGAGAGAGAGGAGAGAGAGAGAGAGAGAGAGAGAGATGATCAGCTGCAACCTAACCTGACTTAAAATAAAAACGTCATACGTAGGAATCTTTACTGCTTTGTGGACATATGTTCTGAAGTGTTTTGAAGGTAAACAGACATTTGGTTTGTCTTAATCCCCATAGCCGCCAAGAAGTAAGAAATAGAACTAAACCTAAATACGGCACGAAGATCACATCCAATGAATTCACCAGCGTTACATGACTGAGATGATGGGCAAACGAGGAATAGAGATGGCGGTGAGCTAATCAAAATACTTTCACCCTGGCAACCCCTCAAGTTCAACGACGTGTAAAAAGAAAAGCCCGCCACTTGATATGACATAACTGCATTGCGACTTTCCCTTCAAGCGAAAACAAACACTGATGACAATAGAAAATGGCTTTCTGCTCCATCCGCACCGAACACCTGGACTCAGCAAATCTCATACCGGTGCCTGGAGACACTCATTCCTCTGCCGCCCTCTCCCCCATCATCACAAACACTTGAAGAATAATAAGTATGAGACAGAACAAAGAGCGCAGTGGAAGGACTGTCTTGCCATTGCTGGACGTAGCCCTCAGCAACATTCTTCTGAGATGACATGGACAAGCGAAGTCTGGATTTGTTTTGTTTGATGACTGTCAGTCTCCTTATATATGTTACAAAGGATGTGTGTGTAGTGTAGTGTAGTGTAGTGTAGTGTAGTGTAGTGTAGTGTAGTGTAGTGTAGTGTAGTGTAGTGTAGTGTAGTGTAGTGTAGTGTAGTGTAGTGTGTGTGTGTGTGTGTGTGTGTGTGTGTGTGTGTGTGTGTGTGTGTGTGTGTGTTGTGTGTGTGTGTGTCTGTGTGTCTGTCTGTCTGTGTCTGTGTCTGTGTTTGTGTCTGTGTGTGTGATCGTGTGTGTATACATGTACACGTTTTGTTGTTGTTGTTGTTGTTATAGTTCTATGTCTTTACGTATGTATATGTGTGTGTTTGTGTGATGTGTGTGTTAGTGCGTGCGTGCGTGTGTGTGTGTGTGTGTGTGTGTGTGTGTTGCGTGCGTGTGTGTATGTTTGTGTGTCTGTGTCTTTGTGCGCGTTTCTGAGTGCCTGTGTCTATGTGTGCCTGTGTCTGTGCCTGTGTATATGTCATTGTCTTTGTCTGTGTGTGAGATCGTGTGTGTATACACGTTTTTGTTGTTGTTTTTGTTGTTGTTATTACAGTTCTATATCTTTACATGTATGTGTGTGTGTTCGTGTGATGTGTGTGTGTGTGTGTGTGTGTGTGTGTGTGTGTGTGTGTGTGTGTGTGTGTGTGTGTGTGTGTGTGTGTGTGTGTGTATGAAAGAGAGAGACAGAGTATATATGTATATATGTGTATGTGTGTTAGAGAGAGAGTCTGTCTGTGCCTGTGCCTGTGCCTGTGCCTGTGTGTGTGTGTGTGTGTGTGAAAGAGAGAGAGGGGGGGCACTTTATCCAGTGGACCCAGATGAGAAAGAGAGGGATAATGCATGTATTATCGTGGTTGTGTGTGATTATGTGTGTTGTTATTGCCGCTGCTGCTGCTGTTGTTGTTGTTGTTGTTGTTGTTGTTGTTGTTGTAATCGATGTTGATGTTGATGTTGATGATGATGATTATGATGATGATGATGATGATGATGATGATGATGTTAATGATGATGATGATGATGATGATGATGATGTTGATGATGATGTTCCATCTAAAGTCGACACTGCCAGCTGGATCCTGCTTGTATTTTTCAGTTTCAGTACCCTTCTTACATTTATTCGTGTTTGGAAATTGCTTGTATCTGTTCCTCTCCGGAAATTGCTTGTATCTGTTCGTGTTTGGAAATTGTATCTCTTCTTCTCTGGAAATTGCTTGTATTTATTTGCTTTTTTTCTGCAGCCTATTTGTATTTGTTCGTCTCTGCAGCCTGTTTATATGGTGTTCTCTTTGGAGCCTGTTTGTATTGTGTTGTCTCTGGAGCCTGTTTGTATGGTGTTCTCTCTGGAGCCTGTTTGTATTGTGTTGTCTCTGGAGCCTGTTTGTATTGTGTTCTCTCTGGAGCCTGTTTGTATTGTGTTGTCTCTGGAGCCTGTTTGTATGGTGTTCTCTCTGGAGCCTGTTTGTATGGTGTTGTCTCTGGAGCCTGTTTGTATTGTGTTCTCTCTGGAGCCTGTTTGTATTGTGTTGTCTCTGGAGCCTGTTCGTATGGTGTTCTCTCTGGAGCCTGTTTGTATGGTTTTCTCTCTGGAGCCTGTTTGTATGGTGTTCTCTTTGGAGCCTGTTTGTATGGTGTTATTTCTGGAGCATGTTTGTATGGTGTTCTCTTTGGAGCCTGTTTGTATGGTGTTCTCTTTGGAGCCTGTTTGTATTGTGTTCCCTCTGGAGCCTGTTTGTATGGTGTTCTCTTTGGATCCTGTTTGTATGGTGTTCTCTCTGGAGCCTTTTGTATGGTGTTCTCTCTGGAGCATGTTTGTATTGTGTTCCCTCTGGAGCCTGTTTGTATGGTGTTCTCTTTGGAGCCTGTTTGTATTGTGTTCTCTCTGGAGCCTGTTTGTATGGTGTTCTCTCTGGAGCCTGTTTGTATGGTGTTCTCTCTGGAGCCTGTTTGTATGGTGTTCTCTCTGGAGCCTGTTTGTATGGTGTTGTCTCTGGAGCCTGTTTGTATTGTGTTCTCTCTGGAGCCTGTTTGTATGGTGTTCTCTCTGGAGCCTGTTTGTATGGTGTTCTCTCTGGAGCCTGTTTGTATGGTGTTCTCTCTGGAGCCTGTTTGTATGGTGTTCTCTTTGGAGCCTGTTTGTATTGTGTTCTCTCTGGAGCATGTTTGTATTGTGTTCCCTCTGGAGCCTGTTTGTATGTTGTTCTCTCTGGAGCCTGTTTGTGTGGTGTTCTCTTTGGAGCCTGTTTGTATGGTGTTCTCTCTGGAGCCTGTTTGTATGGTGATCTCTCTGGAGCATGTTTGTATGGTGTTCTCTTTGGAGTATGTTTGTATTGTGTTCTCTCTTGAGCATGTTTGTATTTGTTCCTCTCTGGACCTGTTTGTATTTTGTTTGTCTGTGGAGGCTGTTTGTATTTTGTTTGTCTCTGGAGGCTGTTTGTATTTTGTTTGTCTCTGGAGGCTGTTTGTATTTTGTTTGTCTCTGGAGGCTGTTTGTATTGTGCTCGTCTCTGGAGGCTGTTTGTATTGTGCTCGTCTCTGGAGGCTGTTTGTATTTTGTTTGTCTCTGGAGGCTGTTTGTATTTTGTTTGTCTCTGGAGGCTGTTTGTATTTTGTTTGTCTCTGGAGGCTGTTTGTATTGTGCTCGTCTCTGGAGGCTGTTTGTATTGTGCTCGTCTCTGGAGACTGTTTGTATTTTGTTTGTCTCTGGAGGCTGTTTGTATTTTGTTTGTCTCTGGAGGCTGTTTGTATTTTGTTTGTCTCTGGAGGCTGTTTGTATTTTGTTTGTCTCTGGAGGCTGTTTGTATTTTGTTTGTCTCTGGAGGCTGTTTGTATTTTGTTTGTCTCTGGAGGCTGTTTGTATTTTGTTTGTCTCTGGAGGCTGTTTGTATTTTGTTTGTCTCTGGAGGCTGTTTGTATTTTGTTTGTCTCTGGAGGCTGTTTGTATTTTGTTTGTCTCTGGAGGCTGTTTGTATTTTGTGCTCGTCTCTGGAGGCTGTTTGTATTTTGTTTGTCTCTGGAGGCTGTTTGTATTTTGTTTGTCTGTGGAGGCTGTTTGTATTTTGTTTGTCTCTGGAGGCTGTTTGTATTTTGTTTGTCTGTGGAGGCTGTTTGTATTTTGTTTGTCTCTGGAGGCTGTTTGTATTTTGTTTGTCTCTGGAGGCTGTTTGTATTTTGTTTGTCTCTGGAGGCTGTTTGTATTGTGCTCGTCTCTGGAGGCTGTTTGTATTGTGCTCGTCTCTGGAGGCTGTTTGTATTTTGTTTGTCTCTGGAGGTTGTTTGTATTTTGTTTGTCTCTGGAGGCTGTTTGTATTTTGTTTGTCTCTGGAGGCTGTTTGTATGTTTTTCTTTTCAGGAGCCTGCTTGTGTTTGTTCTTTTCTGGAGCTCTTTTGTATCTGTTCATGTCTGGAGTCTGCTGGTATCTTTTTATTTCTGAAGCTTGCTTGTGTGAATACTTATCTGGGGCCTACTTGTATTTCTGGAGTCTGTTTGCATTTAGTTGTCTCTGTAGCCTCCTGGTTTGTCTCTGAAACTGAGGTCACTTGTGTCTGTGTGTGGAGGTCACTTGTGTCTGTGTGTGGAGGTCATTTGTGTCTGTGTGTGGAGGTCACTTGTGTCTGTGTATGGAGGTCATTTGTGTCTGTGTGTGGAGATCATTTGTGTCTGTGTGTGGAGGTCACTTGTGTCTGTGCGTGGATGTCATTTGTGTCTGTGTCTGGAGGTCACTTGTGTCTGTGTCTGGAGGTCACTTGTGTCTGTGTCTGGAGGTCATTTATGTCTGTGTGTGGATGTCATTTGTGTCTGTGTCTGGAGGTCACTTGTGTCTGTGTGTGGAGGTCACTTGTGTCTGTGTCTCGAGGTCATTTGTGTCTGTGTTTCTGGAGGTCATTTGTGTCTGTGTCTGGAGGTCATTTGTGTCTGTGTGTCGAGGTCACTTGTGTTTGTGTCTGGCGGTCATTTGCGTCTGTGTGTGGAGGTCACTTGTGTCTGTGTCTGGAGGTCACTTGTGTCTGTGTGTGGAGGTCATTTGTGTCTGTGTCTAGAGGTCACTTGTGTCTGTGTGTGGAGGTCATTTGTGTCTGTGTGTGGAGGTCAGTTGTGTCTGTGTGTGGAGGTCACTTGTGTCTGTGTGTGGAGGTCATTTGTGTATGTGTTTGGAGGTCATTTGTGTCTGTGTTTGGAGGTCATTTGTGTCTGTGTCTGGAGGTCATTTGTGTCTGTTCTTGTCTGGAGGTCACTTGTGTCTGTGTGTGGAGGTCATTTGTGTCTGTGTGTGGAGGTCATTTGTGTCTGTGTGTGGAGGTCATTTGTGTCTGTGTCTGGAGGTCATTTGTGTCTGTGTGAGGAGGTCATATGTGCCTGTGTGTGGAGGTCATTTGTGTCTGTGTGTGGAGGTCATTTGTGTCTGTGTGTGGAGGTCATTTGTGTCTGTGTCCGGAGGTCATTTGTGTCTGTCTCTGGAGGTCATTTGTGTCTGTGTCTGAAGGTCACTTGTGTCTGTGTGTGGAGGTCACTTGTGTCTGTGTGTGGAGGTCACTTGTGTCTGTGTGTGGAGGTCACTTGTATTTGTGTCTGTGTGTAGAGGTCACTTGTGTCTGTGTCTGGAGGTAATTTGTGTTCGTGTCTGGAGGTCACTTGTGTCTGTGTGTGGAGGTCACTTGTATCTGTGTCTGTGTGTAGAGGTCACTTGTGTCTGTGTGTGGAGGTCACTTGTATTTGTGTCTGTGTGTGGAGGTCACTTGTGTCTGTGTGTGGAGGTAATTTGTATCTGTGTCTGGAGGTCATTTGTGTCTGTGTGTAGAGGTCATTTGTGTCTGTGTCTGGAGGTAATTTGTGTCTGTGTCTGGAGGTCATTTGTGTCTGTGTGTAGAGATCACTTGTGTCTGTGTCTGGAGGTCATTTGTGTATGTGTCTGGAGTTCATTTGTGTCTGTGTGTAGAGATCACTTGTGTCTGTGTGTGGAGGTCATTTGTGTCTGTGTGTGAGTTCATTTGTATCTGTGTGTAGAGGTCATTTGTGTCTGTGTGTGGAGGTCATTTGTGTATGTGTGTGGAGGTCATTTGTGTCTGTGTCTGGAGGTCATTTGTGTCTGTGTGTGGAAGTCATTTGTGTCTGTGTCTGGAGGTCATTTGTGTCTGTGTGTAGAGGTCATTTGTGTATGTGTCTGGAGGTCATTTGTGTCTGTGTGTAGAGGTCATTTGTGTCTGTGTCTGAGGTCATTTGTGTATGTGTGTGGAGGTCATTTGTGTCTGTGTCTGGAGGTCATTTGTGTCTGTGTGTGGAAGTCATTTGTGTCTGTGTCTGGAGGTCACTTGTGTCTGTGTCTGGAGGTCACTTGTGTATGTGTGTGGAGGTCACTTGTGTCTGTGTCTGGAGGTCATTTGTGTCTGTTCTTGTCTGGAGGTCACTTGTGTCTGTGTGTGGAGGTCACTTGTGTCTGTGTCTGTGGAGGTCACTTGTGTCTGTGTGTGGAGGTCACTTGTATTTGTGTCTGTGTGTAGAGGTCACTTGTGTCTGTGTCTGGAGGTAATTTGTGTTCGTGTCTGGAGGTCACTTGTGTCTGTGTGTGGAGGTCACTTGTATCTGTGTCTGTGTGTAGAGGTCACTTGTGTCTGTGTCTGGAGGTCACTTGTATTTGTGTCTGTGTGTGGAGGTCACTTGTGTCTGTGTCTGGAGGTAATTTGTGTTCGTGTCTGGAGGTCACTTGTGTCTGTGTGTGAAGGTCACTTGTTAAGCCTCTCCTGAAAAAGTCTTCCCTTGACCCCAACGTGTTGAAAAATTACCGCCCCATTTCCAACCTCCCCTTTCTGTCCAAAATTCTCGAGAAAATTGTCCTCCACCAGCTTTCAGCTCATTTGACTGCCAACAACCTTCTATCTCCCCATCAGTCAGCATATCGTCCAGAGCACAGCACAGAGACTGCCATCCTTCGTATCCTTAATGATATTCTCAATTCGTTAGATAAAAATAAAATTTCTGTCCTCCTCTTGTTAGATCTTTCAGCTGCTTTCGACACCATAGACCATGAAATTCTTCTCTCCCGTTTGGAACATACATTTGGTATTAGAGACTTAGCTCTTAATTGGTTTCACTCTTATCTTTCAGACAGGAAACAGTTTGTGCTAGTGGATAGTCACCGTTCAAATGAAACCTCCCTCGATTTTGGTGTGCCTCAGGGCTCCGTGCTCGGTCCTGTTTTATTCATTCTGTATACTACCCCTCTTTCTGATGTCATCCGCAGCCATTCCATTTCGCATGAAATGTTTGCGGATGACACTCAGCTCCTTCATTCAGCTTCTGTTGATGACTATCCTGATGCAATTTCTTCTCTCCAAAACTGTACCTCTGACATTGATCTCTGGATGTCATCAAATAAACTGAAACTTAACTGTGACAAGACGGAGGCTATACGTTTCTCACATCATGATATCAACACACTTTCTTCTTCTCTCCCTATAGGTTCTAGTTCCATTGAATTTTCTGACTGTGTCCGGGATTTAGGAGTTCTTTTAGATCATGATCTTTCTATGCAAAAACATGTCACTAAGATATGCCAGCTTTCTTATATGGAACTAAGACGTATTGCTTCTATCCGCCCCTTTCTTACTGAGGAAGCCACTAAAACTCTTATTTCCTCTTATATTCTTTCACGCTTGGACTACTGTAATTCTATTCTAATCGGCTGCCCTTCAGTTGTCATTCAACCTCTCCAACGTGTTCAGAATTCAGCAGCTAGGCTTGTTTGTAAAGCCCCTAGATCCCAGTCATGTTCTCCTCTTCTGAAAAAGTTGCATTGGCTTCCAGTTGAACAAAGAATCAAATACAAATGTTGCTGTCTCTGTTACAAAATTCTTACTTGCTCCACTCCCTCTTATCTGTCTGAACTTCTTCAAGTGTATGTACCATCCAGAACTCTCCGATCCTCTACCGACACAAGAACTTTCTGTGGTCCCCGTTTCAACCGGAAACTGCATGGTCAGAGAGCTTTCTCCCACTCTGCTGCCATGACCTGGAACTCCCTTCCCTATCATATTCGCCATAAGCAATGTCTTCCTTCTTTCAAGTCTAGTCTGAAGACCTATCTTTTCACTCAATACTTTCATTGATCTTCTCTTTCTCTTCTCTCTCAGCCCTGATCATCGTTCCTACATATATGTGTGTGTGTGTGTGTTTGTGTGTGTGTGTGTGTGTGTGTGTGTGTGTGTGTGTGTGTGTGTGTGTGTGTGTGTGTGTGTGTGTGAAGCATGTTTATGCGAGCAAGAGAGAGGGAGAGAGAGGGAGAGAGGAAAAGAGAGAGAGAGAGAGACTGTGCGGGAGAGAGAGAGAGTGAGCAAGGAATATCGGGAGCACGGTAAGAGAGCGAGAGTATGGTTGGGGTGGGGCAAGAGAGTGATAGAATGAGAAAGAGTATGTGTAAGCGTGATAGAATTTGATAGTAGAGAAACTGAGTGGTTGAGAGAGGAGTGTGTTTGGGTCTGTGTGTGTGTGTGTGTGTGTGTGTGTGTGTGTGTGTGTGTGTGTGTGTGTGTGTGTGTGTGTGTGTGTGTGTGTGTGTGTGTGTGTGTGTGTGTGTGTGAAGAGAAAGAGAGAGAAAATATTTTTGTATGATTGTCACTATTTTTAGTAATATTTGAATTTACTATGTTAATATGTCTTGTTGAACGTAAATTTTATGTTTTATGTTATATAGTGTTAGCAGCGGTATGTTTAAATTTTATGTTGGTGTATTTATTTGTATTTAGTTATATACTGATTTTATGTGAAGCGCTTTGTGCTCTGGAAAGCGCTATATAAATTGCCTTTATTATTATTATTATTATATCTGTCTGTGTGTAGAGGTCACTTGTGTCTGTGTGTGGAGGTCATTTGTGTCTGTGTCTGGAGGTCATTTGTGTCTGTGTGTAGAGGTCATTTGTGTCTGTGTCTGGAGGTACTTTGTGTCTGTGTCTGGAGGTCATTTGTGTCTGTGTGTAGAGGTCACTTGTGTCTGTGTGTGGAGGTAATTTGTGTCTGTGTCTGGAGGTCATTTGTGTCTGTGTGTAGAGGTCATTTGTGTCTGAGTCTGGAGGTCATTTGTGTATGTGTGTGGAGGTCATTTGTGTCTGTGTCTGGAGGTCATTTGTGTCTGTGTGTGGAAGTCATTTGTGTCTGTGTCTGGAGGTCATTTGTGTCTGTGTGTAGAGGTCATTTGTGTATGTGTCTGGAGGTCATTTGTGTCTGTGTGTGGAAGTAACTTGTGTCTGTGTCTGGAGGTCATTTGTGTCTGTGTAGAGGTCATTTGTGTCTGTGTCTGAGGTCATTTGTGTATGTGTGTGGAGGTCATTTGTGTCTGTGTCTGGAGGTCATTTGTGTCTGTGTGTGGAGGTCATTTGTGTCTGTGTCTGGAGGTCATTTGTGTCTGTATCTGGAGGTCACTTGTGTATGTGTGTGGAGGTCACTTGTGTCTGTGTCTGGAGGTCATTTGTGTCTGTTCTTGTCTGGAGGTCACTTGTGTCTGTGTGTGGAGGTCACTTGTGTCTGTGTCTGTGGAGGTCACTTGTGTCTGTAGTGTGGAGGTCACTTGTATTTGTGTCTGTGTGTAGAGGTCTCTTGTGTCTGTGTCTGGAGGTAATTTGTGTTCGTGTCTGGAGGTCACTTGTGTCTGTGAGTGGAGGTCACTTGTATCTGTGTCTGTGTGTAGAGGTCACTTGTGTCTGTGTTGGAGGTCACTTTATTTGTGTCTGTGTGTGGAGGTCACTTGTGTCTGTGTCTGGAGGTAATTTGTGTTCGTGTCTGGAGGTCACTTGTGTCTGTGTGTGGAGGTCACTTGTATATCTGTCTGTGTGTAGAGGTCACTTGTGTCTGTGTCTGGAGGTAATTTGTGTCTGTGTCTGGAGGTCATTTGTGTCTGTGTGTAGAGGTCATTTGTGTCTGTGTCTGGAGGTCATTTGTGTCTGTGTCTGGAGATCATATGTGTCTGTGTGTAGAGGTCATTTGTGTCTGTGTCTGGAGGTCATTTGTTATGTGTGTGGAGGTCATTTGTGTATGTGTCTGGAGGTCATTTGTGTCTGTGTGTGGAAGTAACTTGTGTCTGTGTCGGAGGTCATTTGTGTCTGTGTGTAGAGGTCATTTGTGTCTGTGTCTGAGGTCATTTGTGTATGTGTGTGGAGGTCATTTGTGTCTGTGTCTGGAGGTCATTTGTGTCTGTGTGTGGAGGTCACTTGTGTCTGTGTCTGGAGGTCATTTGTGTCTGTATCTGGAGGTCACTTGTGTATGTGTGTGGAGGTCACTTGTGTCTGTGTCTGGAGGTCATTTTTGTCTGTTCTTGTCTGGAGGTCACTTGTGTCTGTGTGTGGAGGTCACTTGTGTCTGTGTCTGTGGAGGTCACTTGTGTCTGTGTGTGGAGGTCACTTGTATTTGTGTCTGTGTGTAGAGGTCCTTGTGTCTGTGTCTGGAGGTAATTTGTGTTCGTGTCTGGAGGTCACTTGTGTCTGTGTGTGGAGGTCACTTGTATCTGTGTCTGTGTGTAGAGGTCACTTGTGTCTGTGTCTGGAGGTCACTTGTATTTGTGTCTGTGTGTGGAGGTCACTTGTGTCTGTGTCTGGAGGTAATTTGTGTTCGTGTCTGGAGGTCACTTGTGTCTGTGTGTGGAGGTCACTTGTATATCTGTCTGTGTGTAGAGGTCACTTGTGTCTGTGTCTGGAGGTAATTTGTGTCCATGTCTGGAGGTCATTTGTGTCTGTGTGTAGAGGTCATTTGTGTCTGTGTCTGGAGGTACTTTGTGTCTGTGTCTGGAGGTCATTTGTGTCTGTGTGTAGAGGTTACTTGTGTCTGTGTCTGGAGGTAAGTTGTGTCTGTGTCTGGAGGTCATTTGTGTCTGTGTGTAGATGTCATTTGTGTCTGAGTCTGGAGGTCATTTGTGTATGTGTGTGGAGGTCATTTGTGTCTGTGTCTGGAGGTCATTTGTGTCTGTGTGTGGAAGTCAATTGTGTCTGTGTCTGGAGGTCATTTGTGTCTGTGTGTAGAGGTCATTTGTGTATGTGTCTGGAGGTCATTTGTGTCTGTGTGTGGAAGTCACTTGTGTCTGTGTCTGGAGGACATTTGTGTCTGTGTTAGAGGTCATTGTGTCTGTGTCTGAGGTCATTTGTGTATGTGTGTGGAGGTCATTTGTGTCTGTGTCTGGAGGTCATTTGTGTCTGTGTGTGGAAGTCATTTGTGTCTGTGTCTGGAGGTCATTTGTGTCTGTGTCTGGAGGTCACTTGTGTATGTGTGTGGAGGTCACTTGTGTCTGTGTCTGGAGGTCATTTGTGTCTGTTTCTTGTCTGGAGGTCACTTGTGTCTGTGTTGGAGGTCACTTGTGTCTGTGTCTGTGGAGGTCACTTGTGTCTGTATGTGGAGGTCATTGTATTAGTGTCTGTGGGATCATTGTGCTCTGTGTCTGAGATTTGTGTTCGTGTTGGGTCCTTGTGTCTGTGGGAGGTCATTGTTCTGTGTCTGTTGTAGTCACTTGTTCTGGTGGAGGTCCGTCTATTTGTGTCTGTGTGTGGAGGTCACTGTGTTGTGTCTGAGATTTTGTTCTGTCTGGAGGTCATTGTCTGTTGTGAGTCACTTGTATACTGTCTGTGTGTGAGGTCACTTGTGTCTGGTGTTGGAGGTATTTGTGTCCTTGTCTGGAGGTCATTTGTGTCTGTGTGAGTCATTTGTCTGTTTGGAGGTCATTTGTGTCTGTGTCTGGAGATCATTGTGTCTGTTGTGTTAGAGGTCATTTGTGTCTGTGTCTGGAGGTCATTTGTGTATGTGTTGGAGTCATTGTTATTGTCTGGAGGTCATTGTGTTGTGTAAGTATTTGTGTCTGTGTCTGGAAGGTCATTTGTGTCTGTGTGTAGAGGTTTTGTGTCTGTGTTAGGTCATTTGTGTATGTTGTGAGTCTTTTGTTCTGTGTCTGGAGGTCATTTGTGTCTGTGTGTGGGCCCACTTGTGTCTGTGTCTGGAGGTCATTTGTGTCTGTATTGGAGGTCACTTGTTATGTGTGTGAGTCATTTCTGTGTCTGGAGGTCATTTGTGTCTGTTCTTGTCTGGAGGTCACTTGTGTCTGTGTTGGAGGTCACTTGTGTCTGTGTCTGTGGAGGTCACTTGTGTCTGTGTGTGGAGGTCACTTGTATTTGTGTCTGTGTGTAGAGGTCTCTTGTGTCTGTGTCTGGAGGTAATTTGTGTTCGTGTCTGGAGGTCACTTGTGTCTGTGTGTGGAGGTCACTTGTATCTGTGTCTGTGTGTAGAGGTCACTTGTGTCTGTGTCTGGAGGTCACTTGTATTTGTGTCTGTGTGTGGAGGTCACTTGTGTCTGTGTCTGGAGGTAATTTGTGTTCGTGTCTGGAGGTCACTTGTGTCTGTGTGTGGAGGTCACTTGTATATCTGTCTGTGTGTAGAGGTCACTTGTGTCTGTGTCTGGAGGTAATTTGTGTCTGTGTCTGGAGGTCATTTGTGTCTGTGTGTAGAGGTCATTTGTGTCTGTGTCTGGAGGTCATTTGTGTCTGTGTCTGGAGATCATATGTGTCTGTGTGTAGAGGTCATTTGTGTCTGTGTCTGGAGGTCATTTGTTTATGTGTGTGGAGGTCATTTGTGTATGTGTCTGGAGGTCATTTGTGTCTGTGTGTGGAAGTAACTTGTGTCTGTGTCTGGAGGTCATTTGTGTCTGTGTGTAGAGGTCATTTGTGTCTGTGTCTGAGGTCATTTGTGTATGTGTGTGGAGGTCATTTGTGTCTGTGTCTGGAGGTCATTTGTGTCTGTGTGTGGAGGTCACTTGTGTCTGTGTCTGGAGGTCATTTGTGTCTGTATCTGGAGGTCACTTGTGTATGTGTGTGGAGGTCACTTGTGTCTGTGTCTGGAGGTCATTTGTGTCTGTTCTTGTCTGGAGGTCACTTGTGTCTGTGTGTGGAGGTCACTTGTGTCTGTGTCTGTGGAGGTCACTTGTGTCTGTGTGTGGAGGTCACTTGTATTTGTGTCTGTGTGTAGAGGTCTCTTGTGTCTGTGTCTGGAGGTAATTTGTGTTCGTGTCTGGAGGTCACTTGTGTCTGTGTGTGGAGGTCACTTGTATCTGTGTCTGTGTGTAGAGGTCACTTGTGTCTGTGTCTGGAGGTCACTTGTATTTGTGTCTGTGTGTGGAGGTCACTTGTGTCTGTGTCTGGAGGTAATTTGTGTTCGTGTCTGGAGGTCACTTGTGTCTGTGTGTGGAGGTCACTTGTATATCTGTCTGTGTGTAGAGGTCACTTGTGTCTGTGTCTGGAGGTAATTTGTGTCCATGTCTGGAGGTCATTTGTGTCTGTGTGTAGAGGTCATTTGTGTCTGTGTCTGGAGGTACTTTGTGTCTGTGTCTGGAGGTCATTTGTGTCTGTGTGTAGAGGTTACTTGTGTCTCTGTCTGGAGGTAATTTGTGTCTTTGTCTGGAGGTCATTTGTGTCTGTGTGTAGATGTCATTTGTGTCTGTGTCTGGAGGTCATTTGTGTATGTGTGTGGAGGTCATTTGTGTCTGTGTCTGGAGGTCATTTGTGTCTGTGTGTGGAAGTCAATTGTGTCTGTGTCTGGAGGTCATTTGTGTCTGTGTGTAGAGGTCATTTGTGTATGTGTCTGGAGGTCATTTGTGTCTGTGTGTGGAAGTCACTTGTGTCTGTGTCTGGAGGTCATTTGTGTCTGTGTGTAGAGGTCAGTTGTGTCTGTGTCTGGAGGTCATTTGTGTATGTGTGTGGAGGTCATTTGTGTCTGTGTCTGGAGGTCATTTGTGTCTGTGTGTGGAAGTCATTTGTGTCTGTGTCTGGAGGTCATTTGTGTCTGTGTCTGGAGGTCACTTGTGTATGTGTGTGGAGGTCACTTGTGTCTGTGTCTGGAGGTCATTTGTGTCTGTTTCATGTCTGGAGGTCACTTGTGTCTGTGTCTGGAGGTCACTTGTGTCTGTGTCTGTGGAGGTCACTTGTGTCTGTGTGTGGAGGTCATTTGTGTCTGTTCTTGTCTTTGGTCATTTGTGTCTGTTCTTGTCTGGAGGTCATTTGTGTCTGTTCCTGTCTGGAGGTCGTTTGTGTCTGTGTGTGGAGGTCATTTGTGTCTGTTTTTGTCTGGAGGTCATTTGTGTCTGTTCTTGTCTGGAGGTCATTTGTGTCTGTGTGTGGAGGTCATTTGTGTTTCTTCTTGTCTTGAGGTCATTTGTGTCTGTTCTTGTCTGGAGGTCATTTGTGTCTGTGTGTGGAGTCATTTGTGTCTGTTCTTGTCTGGAGGTCATTTGTGTCTGTTCTTGTCTGGAGGTCATTTGTGTCTGTTCTTGTCTGGAGGTCATTTGTGTCTGTTCTTGTCTGGAAGTCATTTGTGTCTGTTCTTGTCTGGAGGTCATTTGTGTCTGTTCTTGTCTGGAGGTCATTTGTGTTCGTGTCTGCTGGCCACTTGTGTCTCTGTCTGGAGGTCACTTATGTCTGTGTGTGGAGGTCACTTGTGTCTGTTCTTGCCTGGAGGTCATTTGTGTCTGTTCTTGTCTGGAGGTCATTTGTGTCTGTTCTTGTCTGGAGGTCATT
>JAPXFY010001752.1:30000-32791 GCA_030674185.1 Monoplex corrugatus | reverse complement strand
TGCTCGTTTGTAATCTTACATTTATGCTTGACAAAAGTCAGTTGCCGAAAATTTGCGCCAGTCTTGTCTGGTTATATTTGACATGCGTTCTGATTCTATTTTCGTGTTCTTTTCTGATTCCTGCTTGCTTGATCACGGGCGGTCGCATTTTATTTGGATTGGGTATTCGCTAGGTAAAGCTAAGTAGCATTGAGAGGATCTTACAGGCGGGGTAAAGATGGTGGTCATGTGGCAAGTGGCCTTTGTGTTTGATAACTGCTCCTTTAGACAAGGTAAAACATAGGTAAGGTAGGACTCAGGACCTGGCCAGACAATAGGTTTACGTGCAGGCTTACAGCTTGTGCTATTATCACCATACACATGGCACCTGTGACGTTAGTGCATATGGAATTCGTTCCAAGCGTGGAGACGTCATCTTGAGAAACTGAAACTGGAAAAGAAACTGACTACTCCGTCTTCTATCGTGAAATAAGCGCTGTTGGCTAAGAGTCTACCTCCATCTCAGGTCTGTTTCACGGCACACTCTTTTCTCGCCCTGGTCACTCGCTATTTCTCCACTTGCGTGCTATCTAGGTAATTTTTAAGAATATTTTAATGGTCCCCTGACCTACAGGTGCCTAAACCCCCTTCATGGAGAGTCTGTAGGCAACAACATCAAATATACACATCAGAAATCTTCTAAGCTGGCCAGGTCAGTATCTGAGGGCTTATGGAAACATGAAAACACCCAGCATGCACGCCCACTGTAGATAGAGTATGTAGACTCTGCAGCAACATACCACCTGCACAGTGTGGGGAAAACATCCTGTAAACATGTATCTGAGAAAAACAGAAACTCCCCTGATTTTCCTGAGAGAGAGAGAGAGAGAGAGAGAGAGAGAGAGAGAGAGAGAGACAGAGACAGAGACAGAGACGGGAGACAGAGAGACAGAGACAGAGACAGAGACAGAGACAGAGACAGACAGACAGACAGACAGACAGAGCAAAAACAACAAAAGCAAAATATACCTTTATCTCCCTGTCAGTCTGTTTGCCTGTCTGTCTGTCTGTCTCTCTCTGTTTGTATGTCTCAATCTCTGTCTCCCTCTCTCTCTGTCTCCCCCCCCTCTCTCTCTCACACACACATACACAAAACACACACACACACACACACACACACACACACACACACACACACAGCACACACACACACACAGCGCCACACACTACACACCACACACACACACACACACACACACACACACACACACACACACACACACACGCTCATTTACACACTTACAAAAAGCATACAGGTGTTAAGTATACGTGCATTAACATAAGCAATATGTCGGTAGATGCTAAAAAAAATAACGAAAGAAATACACACAAATATTCATTCATTTGTATCTGTGTAGTACAAATTAAGCTAAGTTAGGCGCGTAGCAAACGCCTTTTCTTCTCAGACGACATTGAATACAGTTACCATCCCTGATTCAGTGATTCTTAAAATTATCAAGAGCTTCTAATATTTTAAATCCCTAAAAGCTAGAAAATGAGCAATTCGTGCATTCTATTTTAGCAGAAAAATAGATATTTCTCATTAGAAATTTCTTTGAGGTGAAATGTCACTCGTTTTCATGAAATCAATGATTTTGTTTTTCGATCATTCAGCACGAGACAACTGGAGGAATACCCTGGACTACAGGTTGGAGGAAAATGATTAACAACATTCGTTACGCAGATGACACTGTGCTAATTACAAGAAAATGAAAGAGACCTACAAAACCTTGTGAATATAATAGAAATAGAAAGCAAAAATAAGAGATTGGAGCTAAACATCAAGAAGACTGAAGTCATGGTGATCAGTTAAAAACATGAAATCCCCATCATGTAAAATAACAGCAAACGGCACAACCTTGACAGAGGTTGATAAGTTTAAATATCTGGGAACGATCATCTCACCAGACGGTAGATCCACATTAGAAATAGCCAGCAGAATCGGCCATGCGAAAACAGCATTCAAGAAGATGAAAAGCATTCTTACCAACAAATGTTTATCAACTAAGATCAGGAAGAGACTTCTTGAATGTTATACAGAACCGATAATGTTATACAGTTGTGAGCGTGGACAGTCAGTAAGCAAAGCCAGAACAAGATTCAGGCAGCCAAGGATGTGGCTTCTAAGAAGATTGTTGAGAGTTCCATGGTCAGCAAAAACAAAAGACAAAATAAAAACAACAAACAAACAAACAAACAAACTAACAAACAAACAAACGAGACAGTCTTGATAGATGCAGACACAAGAAGATCATTCATAAGGAAGATCAGGAAAAGACAAGAAACATTTATAGGCCATTTTATAAGGAGAGAGGAATTAGATCACCTGATCACAACAGGAAATCTGGAGGGAAAGATAGCACCAGGTAGACCCAGGGAGAAAATATTGGACGGACTTGCAGAATGGCTTAGGACAGAGAGGGTGTGAGATGTACTTGCGGCAGGGCACTTGATGATGATGAATAGAATTTTGGTATTCTAATCTTTCATTTCTAATCTTTCATTTGAACCGCCCCACACCTTTAATTATTACATATTAATCTTGCATCAGAGCAAGTTCAGGTCAAGTCACGTCGCGGAAAACCGCCAAAATGACTACCATTTTTTGGGATGTAGTATTAAATTCTTAATGATTAAAATCTGACTCTTATTGTACATAACTTCATTTATATTCTTGCTCTTTTTGTAAAAAAAACCAACACCAACAAAAACAATACTGCAAACGTGCCAGGCCCACTTCACAGGACGAGTT
>JAPXFY010001752.1:22500-27500 GCA_030674185.1 Monoplex corrugatus | reverse complement strand
ATGAACATTTATTTCTGTCTTATGTGTTTGTTGATCCAGTTGGATGAAAATTGAACTGATGATATATAATTAATTATAAATATTTAAATATACTATTTTGTTTACAGAGGTTGTTGAAGTGACTGAGTGGAAGGCTGTGTGTAGTTGGGGAAAACACATAGAAAACGCACCTACATACACACAATCTACTTTCATTCTATTTCTGTCAGTCACACATAAACGGACTTCTGTAACACTAGTGACCCCGACAGGTAATTCACTTTAATTCGTGCTAATGAACAATCCACTACAATGTATACAGTAAATGATTCTTTATAACCTGTACAGTAGATAATCCAGTACAATTTGTACTTGTGAATAAAACTCTATGTTCTGTGCCTTATGTTAAAAAGTACGAATCATCAAGAACTTAAATCCTACCTCAGTTTACAACCCCAGAGTTCTCAGACCATTGGTCACCTTCAAAAAGAGATGTCGTGAGAGGAACAGCCATAGAACCACCTTGAAACACAGAACACACGTTGCCATCAGTCCAACACACACCAGCTGTCTCAAAGGTGACAGTGCAAACTAATATAACATGGAACAGCAAGGTTTGGGGCTGTTCCTGAGGACTTGGAAACAGGAGAGAGAATGACAAAGGATTAATAGGAGAACATAAAAAGGATAGACAGGATGAGAGAGAGTTAAAGAGGGAAACAGAGAGGTAGACAGGATGACAGAGAGTTAAAGAAGGAAACAGAGAGGTGGACAGGATGACAGAGAGTTAAAGAAGGAAACAGAGAGGTGGACAGGATGACAGAATGTTACAGAGGGAAACAGAGAGGTGGACAGCATGACAGAGTGTTACAGAGGGAAACAGAGAGTGGACAGGATGACAGAGTGTTACAGAGGGAAACAGATAGGTGAGCAGGATGACAGAGAGTTACAGAGGGAAACAGACAGGTGGACAGGATGACAGAGTGTTACAGAGGGAAACAGAGAGTGGACAGGATGACAGAGTGTTACAGAGGGAAACAGATAGGTGGGCAGGATGACAGAGAGTTACAGAGGGAAACAGACAGGTGGACAGGATGACAGAGTATTACAGAAGGAAACAGAGAGGTGGACAGGATGACAGAGTGTTAGAGAGGGAAACAGACAGGTGGACAGGATGACAGAGTGTTACAGAGGGAAACAGAGAGGTGGACAGGATGACAGAGAGTTACAAAGGGAAACAGAGAGGTGGACAGGATGACAGAGAGTTAAAGAGGGAAACAGACAGGTGGACAGGATGACAGAGTGTTACAGAGGGAAACAGACAGGTGGACATGATAACAGAGAGTTAAAGAGGGAAACAGACAGGTGGACAGGATGACAGAGTGTTAGAGAGGGAAACAGAGAGGTGGACATGATAACAGAGAGTTAAAGAGGGAAACAGACAGGTGGACATGATAACAGAGAGTTAAAGAGGGAAACATAGAGGTGGACAGGATGACAGAGTGTTAGAGAGGGAAACAGACAGGTGGACATGATAACAGAGAGTTAAAGAGGGAAACATAGAGGTGGACAGGATGACAGAGTGTTAGAGAGGGAAACAGACAGGTGGACATGATAACAGAGAGTTAAAGAGGGAAACATAGAGGTGGACATGATAACAGAGAGTTAAAGAGGGAAACATAGAGGTGGACAGGATGACAGAGTGTTAGAGAGGGAAACAGACAGGTGGACATGATAACAGAGAGTTAAAGAGGGAAACAGACAGGTGGACATGATAACAGAGAGTTAAAGAGGGAAACATAGAGGTGGACATGATGACAGAGAGTTAAAGAGGGAAACAGACAGGTGGACATGATAACAGAGAGTTAAAGAGGGAAACAGACAGGTGGACATGATGACAGAGTGTTAGAGAGGGAAACAGAGAGGTGGACATGATAACAGAGAGTTAAAGAGGGAAACAGACAGGTGGACATGATAACAGAGAGTTAAAGAGGGAAACAGACAGGTGGACATGATGACAGAGTGTTAGAGAGGGAAACATAGAGGTGGACATGATAACAGAGAGTTAAAGAGGGAAACAGACAGGTGGACATGATAACAGAGAGTTAAAGAGGGAAACATAGAGGTGGACATGATGACAGAGAGTTAAAGAGGGAAACAGACAGGTGGACATGATAACAGAGAGTTAAAGAGGGAAACAGACAGGTGGACATGATGACAGAGTGTTAGAGAGGGAAACAGAGAGGTGGACATGATAACAGAGAGTTAAAGAGGGAAACAGACAGGTGGACATGATAACAGAGAGTTAAAGAGGGAAACAGACAGGTGGACATGATGACAGAGTGTTAGAGAGGGAAACATAGAGGTGGACATGATAACAGAGAGTTAAAGAGGGAAACAGACAGGTGGACATGATGACAGAGTGTTAGAGAGGGAAACAGAGAGGTGGACATGATAACAGAGAGTTAAAGAGGGAAACAGACAGGTGGACATGATAACAGAGAGTTAAAGAGGGAAACATAGAGGTGGACAGGATGACAGAGTGTTAGAGAGGGAAACAGACAGGTGGACAGGATGACAGAGTGTTACAGAGGGAAACAGACAGGTGGACAGGATGACAGAGTGTTACAGAGGGAAACAGAGAGGTGGACAGGATGACAGAGTGTTACAGAGGGAAACAGAGAGGTGGACAGGATGACAGAGTGTTACAGAGGGAAACAGACAGGTGGACAGGATGACAGAGTGTTACAGAGGGAAACAGACAGGTGGACAGGATGACAGAGTTACAGAGGGAAACAGACAGGTGGACAGGATGACAGAGTGTTACAGAGGGAAACAGAGAGGTGGACAGGATGACAGAGTGTTACAGAGGGAAACAGAGAGGTGGACAGGATGACAGAGTGTTACAGACGGAATCAGACAGGTGGACAGGATGACAGAGTGTTACAGACGGAAACAGAGAGGTGGACAGGATGACAGAGTGTTACAGACGGAAACATAGAGGTGGACAGGATGACAGAGTGTTACAGAGGGAAACAGAAAGTTGGACATGATGGCAGAGAGTTACAAAGGGAAACAGAGAGATGGACAGGATGACAGAGAGTTACAGAGGGAAACAGAGAGATGGACAGGATGACAGAGAGTTACAGAGGGAAACAGAGAGATGGACAGGATGACAGAGAGTTACAGAGGGAAACAGAAAGGTGGACAGGATGACTGAGAGAAACAGAGAGGTGGACAGGATGACTGAGAGAAACAGAGGGAAACAGACAGGTAGACAGGATGACAGAGAGTTACAGAGGGAAACAGACAGGCGGACAGGATGACAGAGTGTTACAGAGGGAAACAGACAGGTGGACAGGATGACAGAGAGTTACAGAGGGAAACAGACAGGTGGACAGGATGACTGAGAGAAACAGAGAGGTGGACAGGATGACAGAGAGTTACAGAGTGAAAAAGAGATGTGGACAGGATGACAGAGTGTTACAGAGTGAAACAGACAGGTGGACAGGATGACAGAGTTTTACAGAGGGAAACAGAGAGATGGACAGGATGACAGAGAGTTACAGAGGGAAACAGAGAGGTGGACAGGATGACAGAGAGTTACAGAGGGAAACAGAGAGGTGGACAGGATGACAGAGTGTTACAGAGGGAAACAGAGAGGTGGACAGGATGACAGAGTGTTACAGAGTGAAACAGACAGGTGGACAGGATGACAGAGTGTTACAGAGGGAAACAGACAGGTGGACAGGATGACAGAGTGTTACAGAGGGAAACAGAGATGTGGACAGGATGACAGAGTGTTACAAAGGGAAACAGAGAGATGGACAGGATGACAGAGAGTTACAGAGGGAAACAGAGAGATGGACAGGATGACAGAGAGTTACAGAGGGAAACATAGAGGTGGACAGGATGACTGAGAGAAACAGAGAGGTGGACAGGATGACATAGTGTTACAGAGGGAAACAGACAGGTAGACAGGATGACAGAGAGATACAGAGGGAAACAGACAGGCGGACAGGATGACAGAGTGCTACAGAGGGAAACAGACAGGTGGACAGGATGACAGAGTGTTGCAGAGGGAAACAGAGAGGTGGACAGGATGACAGAGTGTTACAGAGGGAAACAGAGAGATGGACAGGATGACAGAGAGTTACAGAGGGAAACAGAGAGGTGGACAGGATGACAGAGAGTTACAGAGGGAAACAGACAGGTGGACAGGATGACAGAGTGTTACAGAGGGAAACAGAGATGTGGACAGGATGACAGAGTGTTACAGAGTGAAACAGACAGGTGGACAGGATGACAGAGTGTTACATAGGGAAACAGACAGGTGGACAGGATGACAGAGTGTTACAGAGGGAAACAGAGAGGTGGACAGGATAACAGAGTGTTACAGATGGAAACAGAGAGGTGGACAGGATGACAGAGTGTTACTGAGGGAAACAGAGAGGTGGACAGGATAACAGAGTGTTACATAGGGAAACAGACAGGTGGACAGGATGAGAGAGAGTTACAGAGGGAAACAGAGAGGTGGACAGGATGACAGAGAGTTACAAAGGGAAACAGAGAGGTGGACAGGATGACAAAGTGGGGACAAAGGATGTACCTTAAAGGCAGAAGGTAGAGTGTGTGATAGGGAAGGAGTTAGTGATGGTTGGATTTTATGACTGATGGAAAGATGAGGATGGGTGTGGTCTGGACCGAAAATGTGGTGGTGGTGGTGGTGGTGGTTGTGGTGATGGGGAGTGTGTGTGTGTGTGTGTGTGTGTGTGTGGTGTGTGTGTGTGTGTGTGTGTGTGTAGTGCACTTCACTGTGATGTGAAACATGCAGCTTGCTGGTAGTAAGATGATGATCGCCAGCAACAAAGCAAACTGTCCCATGGTAGACAATCAAAATGAAAGACACCAATCTGCTGAAGATGAAACCCCAGAGTATAGTTATTCTAATCAATACTGGAATTGAAAACCTCAATACACAGAAATATAAATTCATAATGCAAGACTCCACGCCCACGCCA
>JAPXFY010001752.1:0-10000 GCA_030674185.1 Monoplex corrugatus | reverse complement strand
GTAAGCTTCTTTTACCGAGGTGTTAACATGTAATTCTATGGAATTTTCAGAATGGAGGGCACCGGATTTAGCTGCTCTGTCAACTACGTTGTTGCCATGAAGACCAACATGAGAAGGCACCCAGCATAAATTGATTTCCGAACCATTTATCTTTAAACAATGTATTAGATGATTTGCCTCAATAATTAAGTCAGGTCTTGTGTCTGTATCAAAAGACTGTAAGGCATATAATACAGATTTTGAATCAACAAAGAGAACTACTTTGAATGACACAGGCCGAAGGCTTATTAAATAATGCAACGCTTGAACAACAGCGACCAATTCTGCTGTATATATAGATACATTTGCCCCAATGAAAAAAGACTTTTTAATGTTAAATTTTGGAACATAAAAGGCTGCTCCAGCGCTCTGGTTTGCTAAGACTGACCCATCGGTAAAAATGTGGAGGTGGGTACTGTACTTTTCATCGATGTGTTCACAAGCTGTGGATAGCGTAATGTTGACATTATCATCTTTTTTAACTTTTGCATAATCGAGATCAAATGTGGCATTTAGCATTTCCCATGTAGGGATAGGCGTTATCGTTGGTTTCTCAGCAATTTCATCCATTGTTATGTTGGACTGTTTGATCAGGCCAGATATGTAAGTTGCGGCTGTAATTTGTGATGAAATGTTTTTTGCTCGTTTTGGAAAGTCAGTATCAGACCTTATCTTAATTTCTTTGCTCACAAAATTATCCACTTGTGAAGTAGTTCTAATTGCAAACTTTGCTGTAGCTAACTCACGATGGTTGTTTAAAGGTAGAATTCCAGCAACTTTGTACGTTTCCAGAGTAGAAGCATGAGTTGGTACACCTAGTGCAATTTTAAGACTTTTGCAGTCCAAGCTCTGAATCTTTTTTAGTAAATATTTGGGTGCATTGAAGAAAACTTCTTGCGCGTAGGATAATTTAGACCTGACCAGCGCTGTTGACAGATGAATCAGTACATTTGTATCCATTCCCCAGGGTAATTTGCTTATTATCTTTAGAAAATTGAAGGTTTTTCGCGCTTTTGTTAAAATATAATCAAAATGGACATTCCAGCTTAATTTGGACGTGATGTAAACTCCCAGGAATTTTACGACCTGTTTGTAATTTAACACTTCACCAAGCAATTTGAAAATAGGCAAGTTATTTGAGTTACCACCAGGATCAAACAGCATCATGTTAGTTTTTTCTGCTGACAACGACAGCCCATTTTCTAACATATAGTTTCCAAGATTATCAAGATCAATTTGATACAACTTCCTGATGTAATTTCGCGTTCTCTGTGGAGTTGTCTTTTTTAAAGTGATATTCATCCAAGTGCATATATCATCAGCGTACTGTACTAAAACAACACGATTTGAAAGAGCTTTAGGAAGATCCTGTATAAGGATATTAAATAAAATAGGTGCTATCACTGAACCTTGTGGAATCCCCATGTCGAGGCATCGTGAAGAAGAATAACTAGCTCCCACTCTTGCCTGAATTGTTCTATTGTGTGTGTGTGTGTGTGTGTATGTGTGTGTGTGTTGTGTGTGTATGTGGTTGTGTGTGTGTGTGTGTGTGTGTATATGTGTGTGTGTGTGTGTGTGTGTGTATGTGTGTGTGTGTGTGTGTGTGGTTGTGTGTGTGTGTGTGTGTGTGTGTGTGTGTGTGTGTGTGTGTGTGTGTGTGTGTGTGTGTATGTGTGTGTATGTGTGTTTCTGCTTGAATGCTGGCAGTCAATGTAATTCAGATGACTGTTTTTGTGAAAAAAAAATCTGCTGATAAAACCACGCAAGACACCCTGAAATACAGGATTAAACATTTTAACAGTCCAGGCTTGTGTTCTTACCTGTCATTACATCTGCAACATTTCATATTTTCTGTTCTCTTTTTAAAGATTATGCATAACATTCTATTTTTTGAAAAAAAAAATTAAAGCATGTTAAAACAAGACATGAACAGACAACAGTGAAATTGGTTTCTGTAAGTGTCACAAAGTGAAACTGGAGAAGCAGGGTGTTGTCAGGTTGTTTCTAAAATCATAAGACTGTTTCATGTTTTACGTGTGACTTAACCCTTAGCTGTGGTGAGAACAGCGTGCAAAGATAACGTTATAGCAGCAAATTGTACAATAAGAACTCAGCCGACGGTTTTACCTGTGTGAGTGCATGGGTGAATGAGTCGACGCGTATATAGTGCACTACATCATGATGTGAAGCATGCAGCTTGCTTAAAATGTTAAAAGAATACTGAATGTCACCAGCGTGTTAAGCAAAGGAAACTGCTCTTTGGTAAACAGTTCAAAACTGGAACCACTAAATTTAAAAAGAAACATGACAGTACAATCATTTTGATCGGCAGTTCGATAGAAAAACAGAATTTACGGAAAATCAAATCCATGGTGGAAAACTCCACATACACGCCATGATTATCAACGAAATGTTAACACGAACTCTAAGCAAAATAAAATCAACTGAAGAGCGCTCAACATGCAAGGTTAGTGACCAGGATGCAAGACACTTGTGAGAACGTCTGCAATCAGTACGATAGTAACACAACTGTACAGCATCATATCATTGACTGCCAGACAATAAATCAAGCGACTTGTCAGTGAAAAGAACAATATTCCTTTTGCCGCTCGTACTATACTTCTACCTGGACATAAATCATTTGTGTAATTTCCCTGTTCACCACAACGCTATTTTGTCAGTCTGTTCGTCAGTGTAATCAACACGCCATGACATAAATCATGAATATTCATTGTACTATTTACAACAATATATCGGGTTTTACTGCATGACAGCAACTTGAAGAAGATGCTTCTGTTTTTAGAGACAGAGGGGGAAGGGAGGGGATAATGGGTATGGCAAATACTTTATTAGATTATAAATATCATTCATTTGTGATTACGAAAATATGTATGTGGATGTGTGTGCTTGTGTTTGTATGTGTATGTGTGTGTGCTTGTGTTTGTGTGTGTATGTGTATGTGTGCTTGTGTTTGTGTGTGTATGTGTGCTTGTGTTTGTGTGTGTGTGTGTGTGTGTGTGAGTGAGTGTGTGAGTGTGTGTGTGTGTGTGTGTGTGTGCACGCACGCGTGCGTGTGCAGTTGCGAGTGTGTACAAGCCATACTTTTATAAATAATGTCAGAGGGCTTCTGCCAGTAGAAAGTGAATCTCCTGGCAAGAAAAGACAAATAGAATTCAGCAGCATGAATGTTTTACTGACATAATTTGGGCTGATATGCACGTAACACCTGGGAACGTAAACATTCCACAGAGTACGGACTGGGTGTATCTTTATAATCAGACAAAAATCAATCAGTACGTTCTTTTCTTCCATGTTTTACCTGCTTGCTGTCTGACCAGTCCGAGGTGAAGTCTGCATTACGTTCTCTTTTTGTATACATAGATTCGTTGACACTGAAAAGGTTAAAAGAAAAAGAAACAAAGATGACCCAAAAGGACAGATTCTATATCAGTTTATGACAGTACCAAGTTACTTAACTCTTCCTGTACGTTAAGGGTTTTCAGACTGGACGCAGGGTTCATCTGCGACCTATTTTGGAACAGGGGTAAGGTCAGTAAAACACTTGTAGATACGTTTGTATTCAACATAGAACAAAAAGGTTGTTATTGGGTTGTGCAAAATTGAATTCTGAACAACATACAGGTAATAAAATTATGATAATATTCTTCTAAAAATTGACCTGTGAGTTTTGCATGCATACTATTTGATGCAGATAAATTTTCATGCATACAGCTCCAGCCGACCAGGTAATCCATATAGCTCCAAAGTCAAAGAAGACAAAATGTTCCTTAACATCCAATTAATGAACACATCACCTAAAAAAGTTCATTTTTCATATGATATGAAGTTACATAACACTGATCATTGTCAGGTCATGCACCTAAAATAACACTGTCGATCCTGGGCTTGCATTGGTGTTTGGCCTACTTTGAGCAGGCCTGCCTCTATCCTTGACACTCTCCTCCCTACAACCCACATCACCACTGTCACACAGGAGAATCAGCCGATCTGCCTTGTTCCTGCCCCAATGTGTCTGTAGATGATGTAAAAGAAACAGATTGGGAGAGGCGTGGTCTCTTTGCAGAACAAGAAGGCCCTTCGCGATCGTCAACACTCGCTTCTTCTGACTCGGCACTTGATGCACTCTCAACAAAACTATCATCACTGTCACTGGCAGCTATTTCATCATCACTTTTGTAAAAAAATTCTGGAAAAGTGCGACAGCCTGAGCAGCAGTGAGCCCAACAAGACGCCGACTGCCTGACGCCATGGCAACTCCACTTTCGAAAGTGAAAACATATCAACAAACGAGACGCACACACAAAGAAAACACATGGAATGACAAAGCAAAATAGCTGAAAAGGAAAAGGATGTATCGGACTGTCGTTATCTGCCGTCATGCAGTTGTATGTTATCAAATGGGGAAGAAACGCAAGTACAAAGTGATGAATCGTGCCGAGCCGCAGTGAGCGGCTCACCGGCCATTTTGAAAATCAGCCAAGTCGTTTACTGCGGCTCGTCGGACAGGAAGTGTTAAAAAAGTGAATTTGAAACATATTCTCTGAAGAATGCAGGGTTTTGCTATAACTGGCAAAACATATCTGAACTGTTGGCCAACAGCAATAACAACAATAAGTGCAGTTTTAGATTTACGCCTTTCCCATTTTACAACGTGTTACATCAATTATCAAGTATCAACATCTTTACGGCAGTTTTCTGAGTGTGCACTCTCCAACGTTTTCTGCCCAGACTTTGAATAAACTAAATTGCTACAGACCCAAACTTAGGCAAGATGACCACTCCAGAGAAGAACTGATTGGGGAAGATCAGTCTTAAGGCAAGCCAGTCAGCCTACTACTTTCTATTCTTTTTTTTTTCTGAGTGGAGGTATGCCAGTCACATGTTCTATCTTCTGTGGTCGTGTTGATTTCATTGCACCTGTGATGATCCTCAGCAATTGGTTTTGAAGTTTGTCCAGGTGTGTTGTTAATGTCATTCTCCATATAGGAATTTGTATCTACCCCTTTTGCAGCCATGCATGTTGCAGGTCATCTGTTCACTATGGTAAATAGTCTTCACTGGCTGCCCTAGAAATGCATTATTTGGCTGCCTGTGTGACTAGTTTTTTTTAAAAATTTCTCCACCATATTGTTGATGCTTATTCCTCTAACTGTTGTTATTCTTGTCAGTTTATCTGCTGGCATGACTTTGCATTTTTGCAAACTCCTTCATGGTTGTTGAAGTTGTTCCAGTGTTGCATCTCTATTAATAATAAGGAACACTAGACAATGGTCACTTCTGCCTAACTGCTTTACCACCTTTCTGCTGATCTTTTTGTGGATGTCTTTGGTGCAGAAAGCCGGGTCTGTTGGTCTTGCTGTGTGCCAATGCTATGAGAAGAAAGTAGGTTGGTCTGTGGCGTCATTGACGAGAGCCATGTGAGTGTCATCTTGCCAGAATTCAACGTCTTCTCCTCACTTGTCTAAGGTGATGTATCCCCAACTGTAAGACCAGCTGTTAATGTCTCCAGTGATTGGGAAACCACTGTTTGGGACCTGGATAGTGTCAAGGGACAGCATCTTGTCATCAGGCAGTAGTAGGTGATGATGTTGAGAGTGCTGTCACTGATGGTAATCTTGATTTCAAGGTATTCTACCTCCTCCTCTGACAGTCTGTTTTGTAATATTTTGTAACAAGTGTCAGTACATCCCCCTTCTTCTTCCTTAACGGTCATTTCTAAACATCTGACATCCTGTGACCTTAAAAGGCTTAAAAGGTGTGTTTCCTGTATACAACAGGTATTGTCAAGTAGAAAGAGTTCATGTTCCTCTGTCTTGATCATCACCCATTGTGCATTTCAGTGCGTGATGTTGATATTGACATCTCTTTTGTCTTGCTTACCTTTCCACCAGTCGCTCTCCTTGTTTGACCCCTGGTCCACAAAACAAAAGGAAGGGACGTACAGTTGCTGTGTGTGGGCTCCTTTGAGGCACGAAGCCTGGTGCTGCACCTGCCTGATGGATCGTCACAGGGTGATCCTGTCTCCAAGGGCCATGATGTCTAAAGCTGCGTGTTGTCACGGTCTGTAAGAATATAATATATGACCCAATACTGCTATCTGAAATACTCATAGGTTTTTGTCAGGTTTGCCTATCCTTGTCTTCTAGCAAAAAACCCCACCTGCCGTGAAAGCACGGGGATGGTGGGGGGGGGGGGGGGGGGTTAATCACTAGCGACGGCCACCCCAGGATGCACAATTTCGTTTAGGTCTGGGGGTTGTCAAGTCAAGCAAGCCATCACACCACGTCAAGAAGTCGTGCACCAGTGTGACGACACTCCCATTGATCAAAACAAATCATTCTGACCGAATTCACTGTGCTGTGTGAAAGTAGAATGGAGGATGTCCATTTCTACAAGACTGAGAAGTATGCCAGTCTGCCAGAAGAGGTGAGGCAGGGTTGTGTTCTGTTATCAGATGTTTTCACTTTACGGTAAAACCATCATGAGAAAACTAGAAAAAATGTCCGGAGATAAAGGTTGGGGCAAGAATGATAAACAATATTCGATACGCAGATATTACAGTGCTAAATGCAGAAAATGAAAAAGACATACGCAACATTGTAAATATAATTGAAATATAAAGCAAAAATAAAGAAGTGGAGCTAAATAGCAAGAAGACTGAAGTCATGGTGATCAGTAAAAAACAAGAAATCCACTCATGCAAAACAATAACAAATGGCACAACCTTGAGACAGATTGATAAGTTTAGATATCTGGGAATGATAATCTCACCAGACGGCAGTTGCGCATCAGAAATAATCAGCAGAATCAGCCAAGCCAAAACAGCATTCAAGAAGATGAAAGACGTTTTAACCAACAAATGCCTATCAATGAACATCAGAGAGACAGTTCGTGAATGTTATATAGGATTGATATTGGTGTATGGTTGTGAGGCGTGGACAGTCAACACGCACAGTTAGAACAAAATTAAGACACCTGAAATGTGGTTTCTAAGAAGAATGTTGAGAATTTCATGGACAGCAAAGAAAACAAACTAGACAGTCTTGAAGGGGGTAGACACAAATAGATCATTAATAAAGAAGATTAGGAAAAGACAGGCAGCATTTATAGGCCATTTTATGAGGAAAGGTGAATTAGAGCACCTGGTCAGAACAGGACAGCTGGTGGAAAAGAGAACACCAGGTAGACCCAGAGAGAAAATATTGGATGGAGTGGCAGTGTGGCTGAGGACAGACAGGGTTTGAGATGTACTTTCAGTAACAGGGGATAGATTTTTGTGGAGGGCCATGAACGCCAACGCCACGTGACAGGGCACATGATGATGATGATTTCCACTGAGTGGTATGGTGTATTTGATGCACACAGCTATAAGTGGATTATGTCTCTTATTTCAACTGAGTGGTATGGTGTATTTGATGCACACAGCTTTAAATGGATTATAACTCTTATTTCAACTGAGTGGTATGGTGTATTTGATGCACACAGCTATAAGTGGATTATGTCTCTTATTTCAACTGAGTGGTATGGTGTATTTGATGCACACAGCTTTAAATGGATTATGTCTCTTATTTCAACTGAGTGGTATGGTGTATTTGATGCACACAGCTTTAAATGGATTATAACTCTTATTTCAACTGAGTGGTATGGTGTATTTGATGAACACAGCTATAAGTGGATTATGTCTCTTATAGCCACTGAGTGGTATGGTGTATTTGATGCACACAGCTATAAGTGGATTATGTCTCTTATAGCCACTGAGTGGTATGGTGTATTTGATGCACACAGCTATAAGTGGATTATGTCTCTTATAGCCACTGAGTGGTATGGTGTATTTGATGCACACAGCTATAAGTGGATTATGTCTCTTATAGCCACTGAGTGGTATGGTGTATTTGATGCACACGGTTCTTAATGGATTTTGTCTGTTATTTCCACTGAGTGGTCTGATGTCTGATGGATGCAGTTTGAAATGGATTTGTCTGTTGTTGTTTTTCCATCAAGTTGTCTTATGCCGTTGATGTGTTTAGACAGCATGAATGGACCGTATCTACCGAGTGGTTTATGTGGAAGTTATATGCATCAGTTGTATTCACCATTTTATCATTGACTCTGCAGCAAAAACTCTCGTGACCATGTGTATTATTTCTCGTCTTTTTTAGTGGTTCTCTCTGGTCTATTCTTCAACATGTACATAAAGTTCAAGACTCTGCTGAAAGACTCGTCTTTAACGCTTCTTGCTATGAGTGTTTGACATCCCTACTTTGTACGTTCCACTGGCTTTCCATTCAACAGTGTATGTCATACAAGACTGCTTTTCTCTGGTACAGTTCCTGTTTATATCTTTGATTTTCTCCATGCTTATTCTCCTCCCATTACTCTTTATTCTTCTTATGATACTCAGCTACTGAAAACCCCTTGATACAGATACAAGACTAATGCTTTCTAATCTCTTGCCCATTTTGGATCTAATCCTTGCAATAATCTGCCCTTTGAACATAGATATGTGCCTTCCATTTCCTCTTTTAACACCTAAATTAAATCCCTTCTTTTCTATTCGTGCTTCTGAAAAACTAAATTTGTAACACTGTCTCTAATCTATCATGTTTCAGTGCGTTCTTGTAGTATGTTGAATAAAGATGGTGTTGAGGGTGTGTGCATAATGTTAATTGGTAAAAAGAAAATGAAAGGGTGTTATATACATATTTCTTATATTTTTGCTTTGTAAAATTGTTAACGCCTAGAGCATGTCAGGCGCACTATTTCTCTATATCTTTTATCGTCACTATAAGTTCTCATTGAGTGGTCTGACTGCATTGATATGTTCAGAAGTGTAACTAGATTGTATCTGTAATTTCCATCAAGTGATCTTAAGTAACTGATGGTTTCAGACAACTTAAACAGACTGTATGTGTATCATTATTAACTGATCTTCCGTAATTGATGCTTTGAGACAACTTAAACAGACTGTATGTGTTATTATTATCGAGTGATCTTACATAACTGCTGCTTTCAGACAACTTAAACAGACTGTATGTGTTATTATTATCGAGTGATCTTACGTAACTGATGCTTTGAGACAACTTAAACAGACTGTATGTGATATTATTATCAAATGATCTTACGTAACTGCTGCTTTCAGACAACTTAAACAGACTGTATGTGTTATAACCATTTACTGGTCTGATGTCACTGGTGCGTTCAGACAGCTTAAATGGACTCTATCTGTCATTTTCATTGAGTGGTCTGACGTCATTAATTAGCTCAGACTCTAGCTTTCTGTATAAAATGCAGGCCTAAACAAACCAAATACATTAAAAACAAAACAATATTAAACGAAGAAACAATAAAACAAAACTGTTTCTTCACCATGACTGGATACGCCAGTGATTATAAGAAGGAAGTTTACACATATATTACACTGAAAGACGCTACTGCTTGCATTTACTCTGTCCCTGTCGCTGTCTCTGTTCCTGTCTCTGTCTCTTTATCTCTCTGTCTCTCTCTCTGTTTCTCTCTCTGTCTGTCTCTCTTTCCGTCTGTCTGTCTGTCTGTATCTCTCTCTCTCTCTCTCTCTCTCTCTCTCTCTCTGTCTGTGTAAAACACTGTATTTCTTTGTAAAATTTTACGTCTTCTTGTTGTTATGGTCCTGTTATATTGCTGCATCCAGTGTTGACCATGTGCCTCTGTACATGGAATGAAACAGTCAATCCTGCTTGTCTCTTGTGTCGCTATATACACAGAATGAACCATTTACACAATACAAACAGTATGGGGAAGATGGGTCACCTTGTCTACAACCTCTTTTTGTATGAAACCAGTTTGAAACCTAACCATTGACAACTATCTATTTCATGTACTTGTAGAACGTTTCAGTCTATGCACACACTTTCTATGAAGCCATTTGTTTTTAAAGCATCGAACTGGGCAATGTAGAAATTAA
>JAPXFY010001751.1:27500-32791 GCA_030674185.1 Monoplex corrugatus | reverse complement strand
GTCAATGAATAAACCTTGCAGAAAAGGATTCTAGCAGTATTTTTGACATAATTGACCGGTTAGTATTAGTCCATGAAAACTATCAAATAAACGAGTAAATAAGTGGTAATGCAGAAGTTTATATGGACATATTTTCAATAGATAAATCAACCAATCTGTGCAGAACGCGATTAGTGAGTAGGCAATAGAAAACATAAATGATTTTCATCTGGGCACATGCAATTCGACCACAATGTCAAGTGCCACAATGTGTTCTAATATGTTACTACTTGGCAACAGTTTGTTGCAGTGTCAGTTCTATATACAAAAGGAGCAAGAACAATAAGAATTTGATTCTATGTTCCTGACAAATGACAGCCATTTTAGTGGCTTGCTGCGCTGTGACTTGGCCTGAATGTTTTCTGATGCAAGCTTAATATCTAATAATTAGAGGCATGATGTGGTTCAAGTGAAAGATGAGAATACTAATATTTCAATCATGATCTTGAAATTTCAAAAATTATTTCATTATTTTACAAAGTTCTGATTATCATCACAGCTCACTGGTCGGAAATTGAACAGTGCCATACGATCGAACGACAAAATTATCGTTCAAGGAAAACGAGAAATTTCACCTCGAAGACATTTCTAATAAAAAATGCATATTTTTCTGCAACAATAGAATGCATAAATTACTCGTTTCCTAGTTTTTAGGAGCCTGAAATATTAGAATTTCCTAATGTTTTCAGAATCACTGAACAAGGGAAGTAAATGTATTCAAGGTCACTTGAAAAAAGGCTTCTGCTATGTGTGTAACTTGACTTCATTCAAAGCGCATGGCTATATGATTTTACCCCTTCCGACAGAAATCAGACCATCAGAGACTGAGCTGTGTGTGGGACTAACAGAAGATCTCTTTCATTCTCACCTTACATTCTAGAGTAAAATAGACCATAGAATCCATCCCAGTGAGTTTTTCAGAATTTCACACTACAAGTTTCAATACCCTATTTTGCTGTCTTCCTACATATCAAGATGTTTAGCTCATTTTACATGGCTTTCCAACTCACCTTCAACATGCAGTGTGGGAAGGTTAAGGATGCCATGGTTGTTGGATGGTTCACAGCTGTTATTAAATGGAGGAGTGACTGTAGAACCCTCACCATACTTAGTGGCACTGCCATGAACTAAGGAATGGCGTGCAGGTAGCCATGCTATTAACTCACTCCCCACTGGGCGATTTGGAATCTAACATTCCTCTGTATACTGGGCGTTTGTATAGGTTTTTAAAAAAAAATATTAAAGAATAATGACAAAACACACACGGCTGAAATTTTAACACATGATTATTATTGGATTGAACAAGCATGTGACAAGGATTCAAGGCTCTAGCTTGTATGGTACTGTTTCTGTAGCCAGTAGTAAAACAAGGTACATTTTCATGATGACAAAATAGAGGGTGACTGTAATTGCTTAGAAGGGAAATTTTCACTTTTCTTGAAAAGAGGACTGTTTTTCACATAAATCACAACAAAAATACCAGTAGAAAGTAAAAAATGGCTTCTTGAGTATTTCTACACTTTACAAATAAGCTAAAATCAGTAACATGTTACTGGTAACTTGGCAGTTTGATGTTCAGCGTTCTTCAGTACACAGGATGTTTGCATAGGTTTTTAAAAAAAATCATTAAAATATAATGAATACATGCACACTCTTAAAATTTTACCACATGATTACTGTCACATTGAATAAGCACAGTACAGAGTTTCCAGGCTTTAACTTTTATGGGACTCATTTTGTAGCTGGTTGTGAAAGAATGTTTGGTTTTATGACAACAAAATCAATGGTGGTTACAGTTGCATATATACACACTTCACAGTATTCTTGAAAAGAGGACTGTTTTCCACATAAATCACATTGAGAATCTCAGTAGAGAGTAACCAATGGCTATTTGAGGGTTTCTATACTATGCAAATGAGCTAAAATCAATATCATAATACTGATGACTTGGTGATGTGTCATTTAGCATTCTTCCATCTGTAGGGTGTCTGTATAGTTTTTCAAAAAAATCATTAAAAATAATGAAAACACATACACTTCTGAAATTTCACAACATGATTACTACTTGACTGAATATGCATACTGCAAAATTTGAAAGCTCTAGCCTTTACAATACCCTTTTTGTAGCCAGTAGTAAATAAAGATATAGTTTTATGATAACAAAACACATTTATCAAGTACATCTTCTTCACCAAATGTATGTAACAGAGGATAACAGCTGAAGTGGAAAAAAAAAATTCACATCCACTCACAAAATCACACACACACACACACACACACACACACACACACACACACACACACACACACACACACACACACACACACACACACACACACACACATAAACACACACACACACTCACGCACACACACACACACACACACACACACACACACACACACACACACACACACACACACACACACACACATATACACACACCAGACTAATATCTTATGCAGTTGAACTATATATAAAATTACTGAAGCATGATATACAGTTGTAAAATAACACCAAAATATGTGAAGCTATCAAGCCAAACTTATTTCAATTGAAGTCAGTGATATGAAATACACACATGAAATAAAAAAAGCGCAATTTGAAATATCAGTAAGTGTATGATTTTACATATCACTGTACAGCAATATTGCATGCATTAGATATAAGAAAATAAAATTTCAAAAAATAAAAAACAAATCAACAAATACCTTGGTGCAAAGCGTGAACATGGCCGTGTGGTGTGGCAGCAGTAGCAAGTTGCCTCGGCATTCCTCTTCTATTTGAACGCACCGTTCCCACACAGTGGGTGTCACGCTCCACCAGGTCTGGGCAACAGTAATAATTATCTACATATATAGCTCGACATTTGTCCAGCAGAGGGTCTGTAAGTCTTATGACGACATCAACAGGTTTGTTGCTGATGTTTGGGATTGCTGCATAAATTTCAAAGTCAAACACATACGCTGACGATGATTCACATAGCTCGTACAACTTTATGCCCCATTTCACAGGCTTGTCCTTCATGTATACTCTGAACCTGAGTTTTCCTCGCCACGAGCACATGGCCTCATCGATGCATATATTTTCCACAGGGATGTACAATGCCTTGAATCTCTCACGTAGGTGGGAATATATTGGTTGAATTTTGTGGAGAGGGTTGTGGTTGTCTCTTCCCTGTGGAATATATTCATCATTGTTGCTCACATGCAGCATGGCCAGGAGAAGAACAAACCTATCACGGGACATAATGTTGGCAGCAAATGGGCCCTGCAGAATTGGATCTCTTGTCCAGTAGTCAGAGATTTCTGGTTTGTGATCAAGGCCCATGTGGATCAAAATTGCAAAAAACCCTGTCATTTCATTCTCTGTTGTTCTTTGCCACTTTCTAAATAAACTGTGTCTGGACAGTTCCCCTTTCATCTCAAGGCTTTGACGAGCGTATCTGTTCGTTTCGTCAACGATGTGCTTCATGAAACCTTCAGTCATGAATTGATCGAAAAAGTCGACGGGGGCATGGCCTGTCATGCCTTCCAACTTCAGGCCTTCCAACTTCAGGCCATGCGTTTGGTCGCCTGTGTATGGAAGAACAGCTGGAAAATACGAAAAGTCTTCATGCCAGTCCTTCGTCATAAACTGAAGAAAATCATTCTCAGTCTCAGCTGCAGGCAGGCCACTAGCAGACGCAATTCCTACATCACTGTCGGTGTCACTCACCACACCCCCTTCCCTCTCACTTTTGGACGTATTTTCGTCACTTTCACCTCATTCTGACGGGCTGGATTCACTGTCCTCGAATTCTGCAGTCTCATCAAAATCTGATCCTTCAGTCTGAATTAGTTCAATTGCCTCAAGTGCCATGTACATCCGTCTTCTTTGACCGCTTTGGGTGCCACTGGTTGATGGTTGCGATGCCATTTTCTGCTGTCTGCCTACGTAGACGGGGTGGCATAAAAATAGCTCACAAGCTGACCAATTGGAGACTACTCACCATGGAGGCTACTCACCACATGTACTGGTCAGAGGTTACTGCATGCTAATGAGGCTTTAGCATGACACACTTCAATTTCCACTACACGGCACTATGTCAGCAGTGGAAATTTTTGAAGGTTGGATCCGCATATGCAGACCTTAGTAGGGAAGCACTTTGCCGAGTCTGTCCGCATATCTGGCTGTTAGTAGGGAGTGAGTTAACACACACACACACACACACACACACACACAACACACACCACACACACTTACACACTTACACAAACACACACACAAACACACACACACTCACACACGCGCGCGCACACATGCATGCCACTATCACATATACAGTAAGGTGCATTGAACTCTGATAAATATGGCTTGCAATCTTACAGAAAAAAGGACAGAGACATGTTTTGTTTTAGAATTACGAGCAACACACACTGTGTCACTTGATTATGATATGATTCTGAAAAGACACTTCTATGGAGACTAAAGGAAATCTCTCAAGGTAACAGAGTAAGGCATGTTGTGGTGAACTTGCAGACAAGCTCATTTCCACCTTGTATCAAATAAAAGAAATTATTTTTTTCTCCTTCTAGAATATTGCTTGTCTACCTGTGTTACAGATGGACCCAGCAGTGCATCAGTCACCAACTCTTCATCTCTCCCCTTTGACACCAACGGATCACAGGAAATGACCATCACCTGTTCTGCACAGGATGTCAATCCCACACCAACCTTCACCTGGCCCCAGAGACCAGATAACAGTGTCATAGTTCAAGGTACTAGTAACAGTGTCAAGTTCACTCCTCAAGCCCCTGGTGATGACAACTCACTGTTTGAGTGCCGTGTGCAAAATCCTGTGACGAGCACCAGTCGGTCAGCCAGCATCACTGTTGGTTTAAATTGTGAGTATGAGTTCTCACTGTGAGTTGATGATTGAAAGAAAGGAAAAAAATCAAACAAACATGAGGGTGTGCATGCGTGTGTGCATTTGTGTGTGTGTGTGTTTGTGCTTATGCACTGGTGTGTGTGGATTGCCTTTGCATCAGGTCACGGATTAAGTATGGACAGGTTGGATATCCATGTTCATTTCATTTGTTTGCTTGAATCTCCCTATGTGTGTGTGTGTGTGTGTGAGTGTGTGTGTGTGTGTGTGTGTGTGTGTGTGAGAGAGAGAGAGAGAGAGAAAGAGAGAGAGAGAAATGTGATTGCGTTCATGTGTGTTCAGATGCAAGTCTGTCCATATGCCTGTACATTGGTTTGTGTGTGT